>JAHKKF010387923.1:0-11152 GCA_019740295.1 Labeo calbasu | reverse complement strand
ATGATGATGACAAAGAAGACAACAAAGACCATAGATATAGATGCCTCATTCGACCACTCCAAGCACATAGACACATCCTTCAACTTGTAACGGTCACCTTGACACCACTCACCATACTATGGTTTCGCAGACCATTGGATTTGCAAGATTGTAGCATCTTCAAATATTCATCGATCACTATAGTGAATTACGTCAAGCTGACCATTACAATATGGCAGACGTCTTACGTACAGCGTCCCACAGAAACAGTCGCTAATGAGGCATCTACGTATTTAATTTTGATCAAATAAATGCCATCTGATAATACCTGTTTTTGGCTGAACAACTGAAATACATACTTTTCACGATAAAGGAACTATTGTCAATTGATAGACACAAATCAAAAAATAAGCTATATGATGTATCCTATATACACATCATACCTCCGAGCCATGCCAACATATCAAGCAAATGCATAAACAAGCCTGACAGGGACAGTCAATCCATCTCTGTCTTTCTTGTACTCTCTCAGTCACTCTAAGGGTAGATTTAGTACCGCAGGTGGTTGGGGTCCGTGGCCCCTGTCAAACATGAACCTCTCTCCCTTCCTGCAGTGGAGGGCAGTATATACTCTCACCTGTCAACCCTTTGTTATTGCCACCCGTGTCAGGCAAGCATAGTGAGCAATGGCGAAATGAAAAAACGAGGGAAATCTACAAGTGAAATGGAGTTCTGGGCCCCGTGAGCGATTTAACACCCTCCCCCAATCCGGTTCTCCTCGCTCCTCGTGCCCCGGCAGATGCCTATCACTCCATATCAGACGCGCCACGCATTAAAACCTCCCCGCAATTCATTTTACCTTTTATTACCGCCAGAAAAGAGGCGCTGCTGCCTGAATTTATGGTGTTTATTCAAATGTCTGCAAATGCAGGCTGAATTATGGCTGCCCATGAAAATATCATTTACTGCTAATCTCCCCCCTTTTCTCCTGTCATATATATTCTATGCTTGGATGTATGTGTCCTTTCAGCTTCGCTCCAGGAGCAATGGGAGCGTCCAGGGCAGAAGCATTGAAAATGAAGGAGAAACAAACAATTTCTAACCGCATGGAAGCACACAGAATGCAGACGATGAGATGAATACACACACATCAAACATGAGTCTCAGAAGGACTTCCCTTCTGCAAGTACTGGTTCTCTTACTTGAGACTCAGTGTAGTTCAGGGAATGTAACTCATTGTGGAACGCTTGATTGCACAAATTGATTTGGAGCAACAGGATAAGAAACGTCTCTGCAATTAAAAACTGATATCACAAAGTGATTTGGAGCGTTAGCGGTACACACAGAGCGTATGTGTATGTTACTCGCATTGGTTGATTGCTATTGGCTGATTTATGAAACGCATGATTAAATAATTAAATGGACACATGGTTAAGAGCTTCCTGCGGACTATTTGAACAAATACCACATACAGTAGGAACCAATAGTCTGAGATCACTAGTGGAAATGCTTCCGAATTACCGTCTTTGCATTTGGTTTGTCCTTTATACAACAAAAATATATAGAAACATACTGGAAAATATAATGCAATATATTAATACTTTCCATATATGGGTAAATAGTGCTTATATTTTCCAACACACACACACACATATATAAATTTTGGATCAAATAAATGCAGCCTTGGTGAGCAGAAGAGAAATCTTAAAAGAAAAACATCAAAAATCTTACTGTTCAAAAACTTTTGAATAGCAGTGTATGTAAAAATTGAAGATCAAAGAGCGTCTTGAGTTGCAGTGAAACAACCTCTAACCATCTATACAAAGATGTTCACAAGATCAGTGTCACAAATTACATATTTGATTTGTAGCCTAAAATAAGACAGAATCAAGCAATATTAATTATGTTTGTTACACCTTAGAAAAAGGTGTTGTTAAAAACACAGCTTAATTTGAATGACAAAAAATGGCAAGTAAATAAAATAAGTTATAAAAATCCTGAGTAAATAAGCGCTATTCTCTGCTCTCAAATGCTGGGGGCATGTTCATTGTCTGAACTGAAACCACGCCCACTCACAGAAAAGCTGCCGCCTCCCTAAACTGTCAAATAATGCTACAACCTAAATGGAAGCTTCCTCTAGCAGCTTGATTGGATTTACACAGCAATTTACCTGATAAAGCCAGCAAACTGTAGGCTGTAGTAACTAAAGGTAATGACAGTAATTTGCGATCAAGCAGGCGAACCACTGATGCTAATGCACTGTAGTTATTACAGTGTTAGGGGAGGGGCCATGCTCAGCTCCAGTGCGTCATCACGATTTCAGGCCCGCCTAAAAATCCTGAACACAAAAATGGTGAAAAAGCGGTCTAACTTCACAATTCAGTACTACATAATTCAGTCTTTGTGTTTTCAGCAATACATTTCTAACATTTATAATGTGTTTAGAAACAATTCTCTGAATTGCCTTTACACAGACTTTAAATCTTTCTTTCTTAGAATACAATTTTTCAGGTTGATATTCAACTTGGTCTAAGACTTTTGGAGTCTACTTTAACCTACACTAATAAATCTCTTTATATCATAGTTCAGCGTGACAGAATGCCTGGGGCCAAATACATACAAGAACATGAAATAGACCACCAGCAATGTGAATATTTCATACTTCATACAAATCTTAAATGCTCTCATAAGTGCATATGAATCCCACAGGTGCATCTAAAAGTAGCACACTGTTAAATTGCTCATTGGCTTTTAAGCAACACTTATGAATAGTTGCATTCATTCTTAGACAGCTACAATTCTCTTTGAAATTACTAGGTGCTGACAATTTGCACATGACCGTTCCTACACGCCTGGTACTTTTTCCAAGTACAGAAGTTAAGCTGCATTATTATCCAGTGTCGCCAGCTCCATGTAAACTATTCATATAGAACTAATGCATGGTAGGTGGGATTTCATATTGAATTCATACACAGTTTGACTTCTTGTTCATGGTTGGTTGTACTTAAATGCGTTCAGGAAAGCAGAGTGGAGCTTTTAAGGTCTGCAGGTGATGGGTGGTGAAACCAGACAGCTCACAGGATATTGCACGTATATCTCACTGACTCACCACACATGAGAGGGTTGGAAAAGGTTGCTGTGAAAGAGAGAATTTCTCAAAAGGCCCTGAAGATTAAAGGGGTAGTTCACCCAAAAATGAAAATTCTGTCATCTTTTACTCACGCCCACGTCGTTCCAAACGGTATGACTTTCGATCTTCCATGGAACATGAAATGTTGAGTTTCCTTCCTACGCTTTTCCATGTAATGAAACTGAAAGAGGATTGAGGCTGTCAAGCTCCGAAATCAGAGAAAAAGTTCCATAAAAGTGGTTCGTGTGGACTTGTGCACTATATTCCAAGTCTTCCGAAGCCATACAATAGCTTTTTGTAAGGAACAGACCAAAATTTGATACATTACACATTCATGAGAGGTTGTAAGAGACGTAGTGGCATCTGATTCATAGATGAATCCTTCTAAGCTATCATATGAATTCAAAAGATGTGTGATACAGCGCACAAGTCATATTGTCTACTACTGACACTTTTTTTGTACTTTTTTGCAATTTTGAAGCATTCATCTGTATTATATTGAAAAAAATGGTCAAGATATTGCTTAAAAATTCACATTTCGTTTTCCACTAAAGACAGAATGTCATACAAGTTTGGAACAACACCAGTAAACTATGAAAATGTAATTTTTTAACTAACGAACCCCAGTAACCTTAAAGTTGATATGATTCTTTAGGGTCTTAATGAAAAGTCTATAATATACTTTGGGTTAAAAATTCTCAATGGTAGAGTAAAACAACACCCTTCTTACCTTGTCAAAATGAGCTCTGCAAAAATCAACCCATTCTGATGGATTGTTCCTTTAGATGCAAATGAGCTTTGCTGGCCCCGCCCCTCTTTACTCTCTGTGGAGTGACAAGCTGTGCTCTGAGATTGTTTACTTCAGCCGGATTTAGCCGCGAAACTTGCTAACTAGCACGTTATTAGGAAAGGCGATGTCAGTGATTCATTAAAAAAACCCTTATGCTCACTTCTGCCGTAGGTGAAGCTGGATCACGAATGATTTGCGCGAACATAGACGCATTTATGTAGATCGGGAGGCGCATTCCTTTCACAAACAAACGAAATCCACTGCATCTTCAGCGGCTCAGATGTCAGAAGTAAATGACAACTACTATGTTCATTACTACATCCAGCAACACAACACTCAAGCGCTCAGTCGGAGATATTCTTGTCTAACTTACATCCCTGCTCCGGCATCGAAACAATGGAGGTTGGACTGTTACAGCTGATTTAGTGCGGATCTGAGGTAAGTCACTCATGTCAATCAACTATCGTGGGAGCGGCCTCTGTCGGTGTGATGGCACATCTTGGCTCGATCTGAAAAGGGGATATTATTTTTACAGATTAATTAAAAACCACTGCATGGATTTTTATCATTCTAGGGTAGATGTGTACATACACTGCCAACACACATTAATTCAAACAGCATGTAAAAGCGAACTTCGCATCCGATGGCCCCTTTAAAAGATGTTTATATGGGCCATTCTACAGAAGTGGTCCAAAGTCAGAGTTGGAAACGTCCAAAAAATTAATGTCCAAGGTACACATTTCTAGCAATTGTGCAGTTAATTCTCATATTGTATTTTCAGAAAGTTTCGGAATATTTGTCCCAATAATAATTTAATTAGAAGTGTTGTATTACTATTAAGATTTTTCTATTAAGATTTTGATTACATCTAGATCGTAAATATATTTTTTGCTGTTTTACTAAAATCTTTTCAGAGGTAAATCCATAACAATTACATTTTTAACAATATTTCAAGTATAATTTATGAGATTGTTGTATTTTGAATTAAATTTTTCTTTGTAAATGGCAAAAAGTTGATCATACTGATTTCAAAGTTAAGGATTTATTAGTCTGACAATATATTGAACCAAAAACGATCATAACGATCATTATCTTAGCTGATAATTCAGTGTACTGTTTTTTCAAAATATCCCATTGTTTCGGTAGTGACAGCACAATTTCAGTAGTGACTGTAATGCTTTGGTAGCAACTACATCACAGAATTTTAACTTAACTACTACTAAAACTATACTAAAATACAAAAAAATTTAGTTTATTTCCCACAAATATTAGGAATATGTGTTCCCTTTTGTCACTACTGAAACAATGATGACATGTTTCGGTAGTGACAATATGGGATATCACCTAAAAAACAAAGATGTCACTACCGAAACTCCACCAAATGTTTTGGTAGTGACAATTTTAGATATTTTTGAACATAGCTTAAAGATGCTAATCAGCACATAGTTAGCTAGCACAGTTCTGAACAGTGGTATACATATAAAAGCTAAATGTTATGGAATAATTCCCAAAAAAAGTGTGCTTAACTGCAGAAAAAAGGTGTTCGGTAGTGACGTTCCTTAAAGTTACACACAGATTTTTCAGACTTTTGAACACATTTACCTCAAAATGATGAGACCTATCTATTCACACCTTGTAGCTATGAGAGAGGTGGAGACATAGGAATAATTCCTGACCATAAATTTATGGGTTTAGCAAAAATAAGTCTTGGCCACTAGACTAAAACATACACTATTTTGATAGTGACATGAAAAATGCATAAGAATAAATACATTTTTTACATAAAGCTTCAGAATTTACAAAGAAAATATAAAATAAATATTTTTTCCACTTGAAAGTACCCACTAAATGATGATTTTATATGTATTAAGCTTACTGATATTTTAAATATTATTGTGAGTTTCAAAAGATAATAGAAGGATCTTCATAAACACCTAAGATTTGAATATTTAAATGCTTTTTAAATGTGTTTTTTTTTCAGTTGTGGGACAAAAGTTTGCACCAATTTTGTAGCATGGCCCATATATGTTATACTTTGTGTAAAAAGTGCAAAAATAAACGGAAACAATGTTTGAAGTAGAATTTTATACCGTCAAGTACAAACGTATTCTGCTTAGTGACATCTTGTCCTTCATCCACCTGACTTTGAATTCACATGCTGTTTTTAGTTCTCCCACTGATTCTGAAATGAAAGAAACCATTATCAGCAGACATTCTCAATTTAGCACAAGAAACGCTGTCATTCACACAACACATGTTATTCGTGTAAATGTATGCATACAGCTATGCCACTGGATGTGCGTGTCAATAAAATTGGAAAGAAGGGCACATGCATAACAGCTCTAGAGCAAAATTGCTAATCATTCTTAAAGGTACAGTTCACCCAAAAATAAAAATTCATTAACTACTCACCCTCATGTCATTCCAAACCCGTAAGATCTTTGTTCATCTTCGACACAAATTAAGATATTTTTGATGAAATCAAGAGCTTTCTGACCCTGCATAGACAGCAATGCAACTGACACATTCAAGGCCCAGAAAGGTAGTACTGACATTGTTAAACTCCATGTGGCATCAGTGATTCAACCTTAATTTTATAAAGCTATATACTGTTTTAACAATGTGCTTACTACCTTTCTGGACCTTGAATGTGTCAGTTGCGTTACTGTTTATGCAGGGTCAGAAAGCTTTCAGATTTCATCAAAAAAATCTTAATTTGTGTTCTGAAGATGAACGAAGGTCTTACAGGTTTGGAACGACACGAGAGTAATTAATGACGGAATTTTCATTTCTTGGTGAACTATCCCTTTAATAAAATCAATCTGTGGACACTCTCCTGACTTTTTTCAAAAATAATGATGTTTTTTCTATACGTTTGATCATATTTGTGGCTTTTGGTCAATTCCATATACTGCAATTAAGATTATGGATGTCTGAAAGGGATTTACTGTGATACATAACATCCTAGGAATAACGCAATCAATGTTCCCTCTGAGCATAGCTAAAATTACACCACATGGAGAAGTGGGTCTATGTAATGATTATAACCCTTGCCTTTCACTCTCCCTCCCTCCGCTTCATTACAATTAAACCAGAGCAGTTCGGAATACGCGACACAGGAGAACAGCTGGACTGGAGAAACCATGTAGTTTCTCACTTATGAAAGGAAATGAGGGTGACATGCTATTTACAAAGGAACAGGTTAGAACCTAACATGAGTTACAGAAGGAAAAGCCTTTGAGAGAACATTACTGTCTGTCTGCTGTCTAGTAAAGTCACATTCGCTCAGCATGAGTTGAGTTATCCGCGAACGTCTTCGGCGTGTTGACAGGAAGTCGCCTTTCACTTCTAAATCAATTCGGGGGTAGACATTATTAAGATAACAGACAACAAACTATTTATCTGCATGGCTGTGCATGAGGGTTATCTTATAGTTATTTGCTTGTCTCTCTCTGACAGCCTCAGAGTTCATCATCCAATAATGTATTCCTGTTGGAAGTGCAGTACATCTCTCAAACATATCAACAAGTCAAGGACAGTGCTGTGATGAGCTTTCTACTAGACCTCAATTCGAAACTGTTCAGCTTCTTCTTAGTGAATACAAATGGTTCAAGGCCATGGGTTCTGGCCTTTTAGACAGCAATGGCTCTAGATAAAGCAGAAACGAGAAGGGGGGGAAGGACACTTGGAAGAATATGTACAGTATATGTACTGCAGTGGCACGTACAGTACTAGAGTGAGTGGGCGAGCTGTTTAACTGTCATGTTGATGAAGGTATTGCCCCGTAATGTGTCTTTGTTAGCCTGTAGTTAATTTTTTATTCATTTATTTATTTTGCAATCATGTGCAAATATGAATAAACACTTTGTGAAATGCCCTACTTGAAAACAAATGCTATTTTGTCAAAAGTGTACACCCCCCTTTCAGAATCTGCTAAATGTTTATTTTACCAAATAAGAGGGATCATACAAAATGCATGTTTTATTTATTTAGTACTTACCTGAATAAGATATTTCACATTAAAGATGTTTACATATAGTCCACAAGAGAAAATAATAGTTGAACTTATAAAAATTCAAAAGTTGTTCACATTGATTTTAAATACTGTGTTTTTACCTGAATGATCCACAGCTGTGTTTTTTTGTTTAGAGATAGTTGTTCATGAGTCACTTGTTTGTCTTGAACAGTTAAACTGTTCACTGTTCATCAGAAAAATCTTTCAGGTTTTTCAGCATTTTTGTGTATTTGAACCCTTTCCAAGAACGACTGTATGATTTTGAGATCCGTCTTTTCACACTGAGGACAACTGAGGGACTCATATGCAACTATTACAGAAGGTTTAAACACTCACTGATGCTCCAGAAAGAAAAATTATGCATTAAGAGTCAGGGGGTGAAAACTTTTGAACAGAATGGAGATGTGTACATTTTTCTTATTTTGCATAAATATCATATTTTTTTCATTTAGTACTGCCCCTCAGAGGCTACAGAAGACTGTTACATGTTTCCTAGAAGACAAAATACATTAAATTCAGATTTTCAAATTCAAAAAGTTTTTACCCTCCAGCATGGTTTTTCTTTCTGGAGCATCAGTGAGCGTTTGAACCTTCTGTAATAGTTGCATATGAGTGCCTCAGTTGTCCTCAGTGTGAAAAGATGGATCTCAAAATCATACAGCCATTGGAAGAAAGGGTTTAAATACACAAAAATGCTGGAAAACCAAATAATTTATGGGACCTGAAGGATTTTTCTGATAAACAGGAGGCAGTTTAACTGTTCAGGACAAACAAGGGACTCATGAACAACTATCATTAAATGGAAAACACAGCTGTGGATCATTCAGGTAAGAACACAGTATTAAGAATCAAAGGGATGTAAACTTGTTCTTATAAAAATGTTATTTTTATAAATTCAAATCTCTTATTCAGGTCAGTACTAAATAAACAATAACAGGCATTTTGCATGATCCCTCTTATTTTGGTAAAAATAACTAACATTTTGCAGATTCTGAAAGGGGCATGTAAACTTTTAACCTCAACTGTATGTATATATAACTGCAGTTTGAGAGGAACTACTACAGCCTGGTCTGCTTTGCTGGTTTTACAGAGTAAGTCAGTTAAAAGTTTTTTTTTAAGCAGAGTGGAACATGGGAACAGTAAAAACGAAAACCTGATCTCAGATGAGCTTTTCCCCCAGGCTACGATTTAACATCTCAATGTGAGATCTCAATTTTAAAATATCCCATCATGGTTCACAGGGTGTTAGGAAGAAAGGAGGTGCATATGAGGAATTAAAGTAGAACGTAGATTCACTGTAGCCACCCTTCAGAACAAGCATAGTAGAAACCAAAATCCAAAGTCGTACCTGTGAAGAGTTTCAACAGCGGGAACGGAAGAGAAAACTACAAGCCGCAAATACACACCACAAAAGAGACAGAGAAGTGCACAAATGCACACAAAAACAGTGAGAGACAAGTTTCACAGGCACAAGAGAGTGAATTAAAACAGGAAGTCAAAAGATGGTGACACAAATAGACAGAGAGAACGCTGCCGTACCTGCTGTCATATGTAGGAGGGAGCTGAGTCAGTCAGCAGTAGTCGGCAGTAGTCGACACATCCAGCTCCAGCACTTTTCACAGCATGTATGAAAAGAGCAGCGCACTGCGGTCAAATGCCTGTGACAGTAATAAAATCCACTCTTTCCGCAAGTTCTCGTCACACATTTTACGCCAAGATCCTGACTAACATAAATGCGATTAGTTTATTTGCTTTGTCCTATGGTGCATTGCTGCTTTCTTCTTCTGTTAGATTTGCTTGTGTGTTGCGGGAGGGAGATAAAGGAGTGTTTGCCGTTTTGATAAATTGAGAGGAACTGAGAGGTGCATCGTGTGTCTTCAGGGCCTTTCAGCCTGGAGCGTACGGAAATAGAGTTTTAGTTACTGCGTTTATTTTAGGAACACAAGCAGACTTTGGAATTCTGGCAGAGAGGAGATGTGTACTAAGGAGGAGTTCGCTTTCAGCTTTATAATAAACATGTTTTGCATACTCTTTGAAAAGCAATTAAATTCATGTTTTCCCATCTCCGTAAACTAATCTCCCTTTAGAGTCAAGCGCTCAGTTTGGGCCATCAGAAAGCTGAGGGAAAGAATTTCGGGCGATTCAAATTGTGCTGCAATTTCTGATAGCACACGGTAGGAAATGACAGATTAAATGAATATTTAAATTAGAAGGTGCAACATTTCATCATAATCTAATCTCCAGATAATCACCTGGAGAGATCAGAGAAAGGCCTCTGCTGTTGTCTCTTCTCAGCTCACTGTTCCATCAGTCAAATAAACTTCTGAGACTGAACAAACAAGATGAAACAAGCTGGCAAAAAATAAATAATACACAAGTGCAGTGGGGACCAAAAGTCTTAGACCGCTAGTCATTTTTCTAATTTAATTATTCCTCCTGCATTAAAAATTAGAGGGAAAGGTTGGACTGAAACATTAACACTCAAGCTACATGATGATCATGTCATCAAGCATGATTTGAGAATTTTGGATTATTGTGATTATTTCATCAGCTGTTTGACGGCACCCATTCACTGCAAAAGATCCTTTGATGAGCAAATTACACAATGCTAAATTTCTCCAATTCTGTTCCGATGAAAAAAAAGACCTGTCTACATCTTGGATTGTCTGACGGTTGGTATATTTATAGTAAAAACGTCAAATAAACACAAAAAATTCATTTCTGGGTGAAATACAGTTGAGGTCAAAAGTTTACATACACTGTGCAGAATCTGCAAAATGTGAATTACTTTACCAAAATAAGAGGGATCATACAAAATCCATGTTATTTTTTATTTAGTACTGACCTGAATAAGACATTTTACATACAAGATGTTTACATATAGTCCACAACAGAAAATAATTGTTGAATTTATAAAAATAACCCCATTCAAAAATGTACACACGCTTGAGTCTTAATACTGTGTTGTTACTTGAATGATCCACAGCTGTTTTTTTGTTTAGTGATAGTTGTCCACTGAGGACAACTGAGAGACTCATATGCAGCTATTACAAAAGGTTCAAACTTTCACCGATGCTTCAGAAGGAAACACAACGCACTAAGAGCTGGAGGGTGAAAACTTTTTGAATTCAAAAATCAGGGTAAATTTAACTTATTTTGTCTTCTGGGAAACATGTATCTTCTGTAGCTTCTGAAGGGCAGTACAGTGTTTCCCCTAGGTTTACAGCTTTGGAGTGGG
>JAHKKF010387877.1:0-30466 GCA_019740295.1 Labeo calbasu | reverse complement strand
GGGGCGAGCAGAGCTCATTTGCATTTAAAGCAGCCTCGACCAGAATGAGATGATGTTTTGCAGAGCTGATTTTGGCAAGGTAAAAAGGGTGTTGTTTTACACTACCAGTGAGAATTTTTAACCAAAGTATATTATAGACTTTTCATTAAGGCCCTAAAGAATCATATCAACTTGTGGAAAATGGGCATCCGATGACCACTTTAAGTTCTTGATCCTTCAGAAATCATTCTAATATGTTGAATTATTAAGCTGTGCTGCTTAATATTTTTTTGGAACCTGTAAATCTTTTTTCAGGATTCTTTGATCAATAAAAGGTTAAAAAGAACAGCATTTATTTAAAATACAAAGGTTTTTTTTAACAATATACACTACTTTTCAAAAGTTTGGGTCTTTACATTTTTATTCTTTCTTTTTTTGAATGAAATTAATACTTTTATCACCAAGGTAAAATCAATAAAAAGTGATAGCATAGATTTACATTGTTAGAAAAGATTTATCATTTCAATAAATGCTGTTCTTTTTAACTTGTTATTTATCAAAGAATCCTGAAAAAAAGGAATCGCAGATTAAAAAAAAAATATTTGGCAGCACAACTGTTTCCAATATTGATAATTCTAATAATAAATCAGCATATTAGAATGATTTCTGAAGGATCATGTGACACTTAAGACCTGGAGTAACAGATGATGAAAGCTTCAGGAATAAATTATATTTTAAAGTATTTTAAAATAAAAATTTTGCAATATTACATTTTGCAATATTACAGTTTTTTTCTGTATTTTTGAACAAATAAACGTACCCTTGATGAGCATAAGAGACTTCTTTAAAAAACATTACAAGTCTCACTGATCCCAAACTTTTGAGTGGCAGTGTATATATCATCTGAACAATGTAACATGAAAAAACTGTAAATGAAAAGTGTTCATTTAATTATTTATTTTTGCTGTTTATGATAACAGTATGTAAACAGGAAGTGAGACATGAAAAGTTTTTAACTGATATTTTTGAACTTTGGTAATATAAGGCCTTTTCTTTGCAAACATAAACCAGATGTTTTCTGCTGTATCTGTGGTGTTTCAATGCATCCAAACAGCAATAGAAGATGACACATTCTGTGAAAAGGGCTTATTTGCTAAATGGAGTATCTGAACAATTTCCACTCTCTATTGAAGATTGTAAGCTTCTCTTCTTTTTGACATTAAAACCAGAATCTTTGACATTTGCCTGCTTTTGTTATTTGGCAAGTCAGTACAGTTTTACTGATACTTTTGAACTTAGCATCAAATTACATAATGTTAGGTCTTTGCAAATCAGCAGAATTTTTTGAGATGCCGCATGATCAGTGACATCATCACGGTGCAGACGTACCTTGTGTTTCCCTTTCATCCTGCAGGTGTCCACGTCGGCCTGTCTGGACTTCCACGTCAGCTTCTGTCGACAGAAAATCAATGTGAGATCGATAGATTTGACTCAATTACAGCTCTCTGTCACGGCCTGGAGGGTCAAACGAGCCCCGATGACTGATTAAACTACATCCCGCTCCGATCGATCTCCATCAATCAGCCGGTTAATCGCGGCCTCGCGTACGCACATGAATCAGGGCCTCGCGGCGTGACGCATGACAGCGGCTCCTGATGGGATAAAGCTCTTAGAGAGAGACAGAGACGCTCACTTCGTTTGCTGCCAGGTAATTAAGAGGAGGACAGAACTCTATCCTCAGACTCACCTTACTGAAGAAGATCTCCTCCGTATTGGCCGTCTCGATGTCCACCGTGTAAATGTGATCCCTGCGAAGACATTCACACTTTCATTTGTCTTCAGCTTCAGTATCACAGACATTCAAGTAAGGAAAGAAACTGATAAATAAAATAAAAACTATGTGTGACCCTGGAGCACAAAACCAGTCTTAAGCAGCACGGGTATATTTGTAGCAATAGCCAACAATACATTGTATGGCTCAAAATTATTGTTTTTTCTTTTATGCCAAAAATCATTAGGATATTAAGTAAAGATCATGCTCCATGAAGATATTTTGCTAAATTCCTACTGTATATATGTCAAAACTTAATTTTTGATTAGTAATATGCATTGCTAAGAACTTCATTTGGACAACTTTAAAGGTGATTATGATACAACTATTATATATGAAAATATGGAATCTGAGGTTGCAAAAAAAATCTAAATATTGAGAAAATCACCTTTAAAGTTGTCCAAATGAAGTTCTTAGCAATGCATATTACTAATCAAAAATTAAGTGTATCTCGGCCAAATATTGTCCTATCCTAACAAACCATACATCAATGGAAAGCTTATTGTATGCTTTCAGGTGATGTATAAATCTCAATTTCGAGAAATTGACCCTTGACTGGTTTTGTGGTCCAGGGTCACATATTGGTATACAAATGCTAAAACAACTATGCAAAAGTTAATATAACAAAATTAAACATTATAAACAAATTTATGGACAAGGGTGGAAGAACACTTTATTTCCCAGAATGCCATTAGCTGATGAGCTTCTCAGCATGGTAATTCAGTCAATTACAGTTTAACTTTTATTGTTGTTCCTACAATTCTGAGCTACAATGTCAATGTTCATGTGTTTAAAATCATCTTATGCGACTGAAACATGTTTTGAATCTGATCCAACGTTCAGTCTTAAGTTGAATTCAATAAAATCTTCCTCGCTACCTCAATCTAATAGAAAAGCCATTTGTGAAATGAGTGCTGTTGTGCGGGTCACCAGAGGCACAGTGTTCTCAAGACGAATAAAATTCGTCAAACGTTATGAAAAGCCCAGTAATTAATCACTGTGGCATCATAAGTGCATGCGTTCAGCGTGATGGACAGAAACACTCGTTCAGTTCTCCAGCAGCATTAATCATACCAGCTCAGGCTGCTGCGTGAGCGTCAGCTTCAGCACATCTGAGTTACACAAGCTATTGTGTTTCTGACTGATGCATTTCAATCAGCACAGGTACGTGTCGCTCCGCGCTCATTAGTGAAATTCCATTCTAGCGCGTAATTACTGACGATCTCAGTGAGAACTGATGAAGTTACTGCAGAGCAGAACGAGAACACTCTGTTTGTCTAATTCAGTTTCTTTTATTTCAGGTTTGATGAAATGTGGGTGGTTTTCATCTGTGAATTAACTAGTCCAAGTCTCCCTCTCTGATTTCTGAGCCAAATGAATACTCAATGCAGCTTTCAAAAGACAAAATTAAATATTTAAATTTGGTAATTAATTTGCATAATGACTGTAGGTACAAAATTATTTTTGCTGTTATGAAGTCAAATATGTCAGTGATTTGTGCAGAACCACAGTAGTTTTTGCATGTCGGTGGTTCAGGGAATCGAAAACCTGAAAAATGAATTCATTTGTCAATACACAGTGAAAGAATTTGGTGTAAAAGCAATTTTCATTCAGAAATTGTTAATAAAACTTCACAAATAAACTGCAAGACATCAGATTAACCACACAATTGTGAAGCATAAAGAATGAAATGTGACCCTAGAGCACAAAACCATTCATAAGTATCACAGGTATATTTGCAGCAATAGCCAACAATACATTGTATGGGTCAAAATCATCGATTTTCCTTTTATGTCAAATATCATTAGGATATTAAGTAAAGATCATGTTCTATGAAGATATTTTATAAATTTCCAACCATATAATCAAAACTTAATTTGAGTAGTAATATGTATTGCCAAAAACTTTTTTCAGTATTTAAACTTTTTTGCAACCTCAGATTCCAGATTTCCAAATAGTTGCATCTCGGCCAAATATTGTCCTATCCTAACAAACCATACATCAATCGAAACTTATTTATTCAGCTTTCAGATGATGTATGAACGTCAATTTCAAAAAGTTGACCTTGATGACTGGTTTTGTGGTCCTGGGTCACAAATAATGTTTTCTTCAAACAATAATTTGTTTGATTTACAACAGAGAATCATTGTCACAGTGCAAAACAACCAAAGAGATTCAGCATTAATGAGATATATATTATAAATCCATGTAAACATCAGATATTTGTGAAAATCACTTCTGCTGATCGGTCAAACTACAGATTTTAGTCTCCGAATTACAAATTGCTTTCAAACGCAGAGACGAGGTGCAGTTCAGCCTCACAGCATCCAGAGAGGATGGTTTATTACAGCTAAAGCTGTAGTTATTTTTATTTTGGGTTGGATTTTGCATATAAAACACACGGTTTTATCAAAAAGTTGATTACACGGTCTTCTATACATGAAAAGGATCACTGGCAGTTGAGTTCAGCTGCAGTTTTGCTTGGTTCAGTATAAAAATTACATGATGGGGTGTGAAATGGAGCCGATATCTGTATCTGCAGCAATCTCAAATCTTCCTTAACCAGTTGGTTTTGCAACCAAGGAGAATGTTACTTGAATCATGCTATCCACTTTATTCTTCAGTGCGGAAGTAAGCTGTGTTCTGGTAATGTGTTAGACTTCTGTTTTATAAGCGGCTGTAGGGAAATAACGATAACGAAGTGCAGTAAACTGTAAAACCGTTTGCACTACAAACCACTGTGTTCATAATTAAGATAATATGTTAAAATAATATGGTAAGCAATATGGTATCAATCAGCAAATCGACACATTAAATTAAATACAAATGGCGACGCCCGCTCTTACAGGAAAAATAAGGTGGATAGTTCAAGTTGACCAGTAAAAAAATAAAAATACTTATCTAGAATCAGGCAGATGTTCTGAAACAAATCATTTTAATCTGAACTCAACGTCCACGCATGCTATAAAACGACAGACTCTGAGTCAGTGAAGCAGAGCCAGAGCCGACCCGGTCATCACTGACTATCAGCAGCAGCACTAGTGACGGGTGTTAAACAGCACTAATAAATGCTCTGTCTCCAGCAGGACATGTCCCACATCATTAACTTTAAGGACATGTATCTTGACCACTTCTCATTCCAACAGATTTATGTCTTAAACGTCTCTGCTCTGACAGCAAAACAAGTGATTGTCAACGTGACACTGTTGATCTGAGCATCTACTCACACACACATGATCACATTCACTGCAGCCCACATTTCTGAGCGCATTTACACCAGTGACGGACAGCAAATTGTACTTGCGTACATTTTTCAAGTATCTGTACTCTATCAGAGTACAAACTTTTATTATTTCACAACATTCCAGAGCATACACTCTTAAAAATAAAGGTGCTTTAAAAGGTCATACTAAAGAAGCATCTCTTTCTTACCTTTTATAATCAGAAGAACCTTCTTTCACCACAATGAACCTTTTGTGAAGGCTCTTCACAAAAAAGATTCTTTATGGAACCATTTAGTCAAAAAAAAGTTCTTCTATGGTTTCGTGAAGCATCTTTATTTTTGAGTGTAATATCGTACTTCTGACTCCACTACATTTCATAAAAAACACCTAATTCCTTTTTGTTTCGAACTGAAGAAATCACCAGCTCTGAGAGTCAAGAGACATCTGATTCATGAACAAGCTGATTCTTTCCAGTGAACCTGTTGAATTGGTTCACAATCACAATGAATGACTGATTCACAAATCACTGAGTCTCATTGAGTCTCAACTCACCGATTCACTGCAAGACAGCAGCATGTGTGAACAGGGTAAAAAAAAATAAAAAATAAACACACACACACACACACACACACACACACACACAATTACACTGATTATACTAAGAACTGCAAACATTTGATCTTATATTACAAGATTTCTGAAAAGTTGTTTAAATATGCAAATGATCTATTTAATATGCACTAATTTGCATATTTCACATAAATCTGAACACTGTTTGATTGTCATATTAGAGTTAAAGGTTTTTTCCAGAGAAGCAGAAATGAACATATTAGATTAACATATTATTTATCTTGCTGATTTATTTTTATATCAGTGGATTTAAATGATTGCAATTTGTCACTTTCACTGTTTTTCTTTATATGCTGCTGACTGGATTGAGCTATAGAGCATTTCATTGTAATTCTGTTACAATGACAATAAAGAATCTTGTTATCTAGCCCTATGAGTTTCCATAATTGATTGTGTAATTTTCCTGTTTATCTCTGTGCAGCTGCTTTCACACAATCTGTATTGTATAAAGCTCTGTAGAAATAAATGTGACTGACTACAGAGCATCAGATTGGACAAATCAATCTGTTTATCCAAAGGAAAGAAAGCGAATAATCCATCACTTCCAAACATGCACATATCTGTCAAAAATGAACTGAAACGCACAACTCCTGTCACGTTTGATGGGTTTTATTGGTCTGGGTTTGAGAGCAGGTCTGATGCTGTTTGTGCCGGTCGTCCAGCAGCTCAACAGAGGCTCTTTGTGCGCAGGAATGCGCTTCTCATGCGGGTGAGCGCAGACCGGCCGCGTCCATCTGGTGGCCTTTTGTCAAACTCTCTCACTCTGTGTTTGCAGAGAAAGGAGCTCATTAGTATGCGTCTCACACCTGTCAATCCGCACCAGCACGACACCCCCTCTCTGAAGCTCCACCCCTTCGTCACACGCGGTTTTGCCGCGCCTCCGGAGCGTTCTCGTGTTTTCTCAGCTGTTCTGGTGTCAGTGGCAGCAGCATCTCTCCGTTCTCATGACGGGGGGGTTTGGGTTGCTATGGGACGCTGCGGCCGCAGCCTGAGGAATGTGGACAATGTCCCGCATGCACCTCCAGACCCGCTGACACCAGACCCACAGAGCTCAGCTGTGTCTCTGTGTGTGTGTGTGTGTGTGACACTTCAGCTCAATATCTCACATCAACTGAGGTCTGAATCCACAGAGTCTGCAATCATCAACTAAATCCATAATTACAGTTTTTATAGTCACATTTCTCAATACCGCGGTTTTTCAACACCCTTCACACAACAGCAGTGTCTGTGGGCTAAACTGTGGATCATTTATCATTGCTTTGGCACAAAATGCATTCAGTGAATGAATCTTTTAAATGACATGAGCACAAAATCCTCCAGAACTCAATGTACCTACTGGACAGTTTACATATACTTTGCAAAACTGTTCAACGTAAGATCATAACCCAACATAATACAAAACTATTGCAGAAGCCTGACACATTTAGACAGTAATACCAATCCGCTATCAAAACTATTCAATGTAACTCAACACCTACACTGTGTTCAATTTGAATTGCATTACATCTACGCAACAGGGAAACTCAGAATATGTTTTCATGACAATGATTTGCTAAAAACAGAAAAGCTTTTCCTTTGCATTGTTTGCATACAGACGACAACTTTGTCAAAACGATCCCGTTCACACGGATCCACAAAAACGACTAAAGTGCAGTATTACTCTTGCCAGGCCAGTAGTTGATGATGTAACTGTGTAAAGAAACGCTACGTGAACACATAATACGCATGCGCCTCGCATCTCCACAGTAGTTTACATTATGATAGCAGTATCGTTGTCAAAAACTTCCATCTCTGTGAAGCTGATTTGGCACTATCTGTAGGGAGAGCGTGGGGCACAAACTAACGCGGGGTTAGTGGTAACACACATGGTTTAAATATTTCCACACATGCTAGCATAACCAAATTCAAAAGCCTTTTGATGATATCGCTGAATATTTATTTTACCATAGTAAAAGTACATTTCTGGCTGAAGTAAATTTTTCATCTCAGTTTTTGGTATTCATTTAAAATGAGACAAGTCTGTTATTATTTTAATCTCCAATCTGTTATTTATCAGTTTAGATGGTTCATAGCAGAAGACACTAACCAGTTTTAAATTCCAGTTGCACTGATGGGGAATATTGTAACACTGCGTTACAATGAGCCCTGCTATTAATAAGCTACTCTGTATGGTATTCTGTGACATTAGCAATGTAATTTACACCATCTACTTTTATGAATTTTAATGAGAAACCACAAGAAACAGGTGAATAAAGACTGACAATTGATGTTTAATGTTCAGAAATTATTATTTCAAGAAATGTAAAGCATTTTGGCTTGTTTATGTGTCTCGTATTCTATGAGAGCTGTGTTTGGAGGGAGAGGAGAGTTTTTCTGAATGTCTGAATGTGTTTCTTCATTTGCGCACATTGTTTTGAACTGTACTGTACAGCTGTGTGCTGCGATCAGGGCCGTCCCACACATGGTTGCAATGTGTTCATTGTCAAAGTCCAAAATTAGATTCTTTTTTATAAAAAAAAAAATAATAAAAAAAACACCATTGTTTTGTTTGAAAAAGTTAGTTTTATTGACAAAATATTTTAATTTGTCGTGTATATTTGGTTTTGTTTCAATCAGACAACATTTTAAGCTGTCATATGGTCATGTTACAACTTGCCTTGTAACATTTCACTTCCTTTCTTTTGAGGTAAATAACGTAAAACGTATACACTGTAATTATGAAACAAAGCAACATATTTGTAATAGATAAGTGAGAAATTAATGTGGATAAAAAAATGATACTCTGAACCCCACATGGATTTACACAAACTGAGAATTCAAAAAGTGTTAGGTTGTGCCCCGTGCTCCCCCACTGTATAAAGCACTGTTAAAATAAAGCTGATTTGAGGGAGCTCAGCTGTGTGTGTGTGTGTGTGTGTGTCTGAGAAAGAGAGAGAGAACTTCACATTATGATCAACACACACACACACACTGAGAAACTTCAGCTCAATATCTCACACATTTACTGAGGTCTGAACCTGTTGAGCTGAACACACACAAGCTCAATATTATCAACTAAATCCATAATTAATATGCAGCAGATCAATGTGGACGATGCAGCTTTAGATAAGACGAACAATGAGATCAGCTATCCTGTATTTACAGTACATTTTTCTGACTACGCGTTTTATATTCACATCACCAGGGTCCAGTTGCAGAAACACAGACACTATGTTAAGACTGTCTTAAGAACTAGTTTGACCAACTAGTAATTAGGCAAGTATTAATCAGTCTTATTTTTTAGATTCAAATTAAAGTGATCTACAACTTTGAAAGTATTTGTAACTGACTTTAAAATTTGAAAAAAAAAAAAGATGACTTTTCAAGACTAATCTAAGCAGCTTATGCAACCAGCCACTGATCAGAACTTCATTCCTTCCAGCTTTTATTCCTTTAACTTCCCTAAAAGTCAGTCACATTTATTTCATTCCTTCTTTTTAATCTCCGTCCTGCTGTGTTTAAATCACTGGATTTTGTTGAGCTGCACTGTTGTTTAAAGAAACAAAACAAACGGAAAATCCAAAGAAAACTCTTTTCTCAGAGGTGTTGTTGAGTCACATCAGGCCCAAAATACAGGCCTAAATAAAGCCACAAAACAACAGAAAGCCCAGAAGAGACTGGAGCTCAAAGCTGGAAACATTTTTTTTTTTACCAAACGACAGAAAGAAAAGAGCTGTGATCTGACCATCAGACCATCAAACAAACACTGATTCACCAGTAGAGCTTTCAAACCTCCTGTAATCAGCGATCAGAGATCTGATTGGTGGAGGAAGAGTGGGCGGAGACTGCAGCTATTAATCAATCACAGCTGCAGTGTTTTTTCATTAGTGGAGAGTGAGTGGGCGGAGCCTACAGCTATCAATCAATCAGAGTGTGATCAGGTGTAACTCCGTATCTCTGGCCAAAACACAGGTCACTGTTTATCATGAGAAATAAGATCTCGGATCATTAACACACATAAAAGCAGATTAATAAATAAATGTTATGCTTAAAAACACAACATTTACACAGAATCAGAACAATTAGACAGCAGAAGATGGTTTCACAAACGGCAAGATTTTTAATTTAGAAGATCATGTTGTGCTTTGTGAAGGTAAATTTAAGACTTTTTAAAATCATTTTATGAATAGTTTTATTATTTTATTTTATTAATTTTAAATTATTTTTTTAAAATGTTTATGAATTTTTATGAACATTTTTAATTTAATTTAATATTTAATTAAACAATTTGTTTTATATATTCCGTTTTCATTTTAATTTATGTAATTTTGCTGTTTTTGTCCATTTTATTACGTTTTTTAATATCTATAGCTTTTATTTATTTTATTTGAGTACTGAAATGAAATATGTACGTTTTTTTATAACTTTTTCTTTTTTTATATTATTTCAGTTAAAGTTTATTTTATTTCAAGTTTACAGTTTTAGTTTTTTAATTTCTCAGTAAGCAAGACATGATATTTTCATGGTGCAAGTAAATCTTGATTTAAGGATGTTTGCATATTTGTGTTGAAAAACAAAACAAACATTTTGCTGTGTATTCAGCATTTAATGCCACAACTTGATGAATTTAATACTTTCTGCTCTGATTTTAAGGCCTTAATTCGTGGAAGCGCAAAGTAAGACTTTCTAAGACCCGCGGAAATGCTGATAAACGTAAAACTGTTTACAAACAAATGTTCATATTGCATGAAGGAAGTCAAGTGTGTATGCACAGCACTAATGAGCGTCTGATTCACACGCCGCTGGCTCTCTGACTCCTGAACATGTGCTCCTTCACGTCCATATGCTGTGAATGGGCTTGCTGGAATGGGCTGCTGGTTACCATGCCAACAATCTGGTCAATCTGCGGTTTACCAGTCTCCGCTAATAACAGCGCCGATCTTTAAATAGCAAACTCACCTCGCGGCCACATAGAGCGTCCGGTTCATGATGACGATCAGCTGAATGTCCAGTTTGTGTCGTTGCGTGTTGTTCCTTCCCGGTTTGTGTCCCACGAATGCTGGGTATTGTTTGGTATCTGACAGGGAAGGAAGTGGAACAAAGTTTGACTCGCACACGTTCAGCAGCGAGACGCTTCACGGCAAAATATCGGCTCATTAAAGAGCCTGTGAAATCCACACGGGGACTCATCTAAACAAACCTTCAGCAGATCTACACTGTTCAACAAGACAGTCGCTCAGGAAAACAGGCTGAAATACTGATAACAGTTTTGAGCAATCAGGATGAGTCTGACAGGTCATTAAATGAAGAATTCATTTGCAAAAATAGATAACTCAGTTTTTTAATTTTTTTTTTTTAATTTAATCTCAATCAAACTACAGTTGGGTTATTTTGATTAAGTAAAAATAACTAAAAAAATACAGTTGACAAACACAATAAAAACATGATTATGTAATAAAAAACATGATTTCTGAAAATTTCAAATATTTACTCAAATCCTTCTAAGATTTTAAAACAATATTTTAATAATTTTTCAACACATTCACATGTTCACGGCTCTCTAATATAAGCAAATGATATCATGCATGACATGCAGATAAATAAATAAAATGTTTCATCTTTTTAGTAAATATTTTATCTTGATTGATTTTATTTTAAAATTATTTATTTAAATGTTACATTTTTAAGATTTAAGGCAAGACACCACAGTTGGTAAAATAAAGGGTAAAACTGTTAATTTAATCTTAAAAATAACAGACATCACCATGTGTTCCCAATTGACTGATTACATTAAGAATTGCAAACACATTTTCTAAATAAATCTGAATATTGGATAAATCCAGGTTCATAATTTGTCTTTGATTTTGATGTCATATTAGAGTAAAAAGGTAAAGGCAAACAGACAGAAAACAAACACGTGTTCACCATGTTTTTAGGAGTGAAATGTTGTATAAATCAGTGTGAATGAAATATGAACAAAGGTTCAGAATTTAGAGAGGAATAAAACTGTAAAGTTTGGTGTTTGAAAGAGAAAAAACTCTTCAAAGATACAGATTGAAATTGAAATCTACAGACACAACTATATAAAGTGCAATAAAAGAAACTTAAGAAAAGAAACATTTTGGATGTTTTTAGTCTGAAAGAAAACATGTTATGGAAGCAAAATAGATCAAAATCTCAAAATTGAGCAGTGCAAAATGAAAAATGAATGCAAAATGAAAGCTTTTTGAATATTAAAAAATATTTCTGTTTTAAAAGGAAATATGTGGACACAGGAGACAAAACAGTGCAATTCATGGGGTCTTTAAGTGAGACAAGTATGTGTGTGTGTTTGTAAGTTTTTCATCCTGACAGGCAAAACAAAAGAGGATCTCTGAAGTCTCACCGACTCGGACAGCATTTACAGTTTCTCTGGGCACCAGAATCACATTTCACAGAAGTGGAGTGAGAAGAAGATGGCGGGACGAGAACAAGACGAGACAAAGCGAGGAGGAGCGAGGAGGTGAGACGCAGTTACTCACAGTTGCCGTGTGAAATACTGATTGGCTCGGTGTCTTCTGGGAAAGCGGCTCCGGCCGTCTGCAGCACCGTGAAATACAGCAACAAGGCCTGCGACCGCATGGTTGAGTCCTGCCTCTCCCACTCGATCACTTCTGAACTTCAGCCTGCAGAAACACACACACACACCTAATCAGCAGATCGCTTTAATTGGCTTAGCGGAACATGCGTCAGAGATCGATTGTGCCGCTGAGCATCACGGGTAAACGGGGAACTGCTGACATGGACATCAGCCTGTAAGAGAATGAGCTCAGAGCTGGAGCGATGGGACGGACTGATATACGGCGCTCTGATTTACACGCTGACCTCTGACCCCGCGTGCTCTCAGGGACGCACGAGTTTCCTTGTGCAACAAATTACCCCACAAATCACTGCAGATCAGAGCAGGACCAAAGCATTCTGGGACAAAAACATGTGTGAGCGACGGCTCAGAGAAACAGAGCGATTAAACCTGCTGTAGGACGATCAACGCGACACAAACACACAAAACACACACTTTACATTCATGCATCTAACAGACACACTGGGAATTGAACCCATGACCTTATGCTAATGCATTTAAGTAGAGAAAGACTAAAGCGTGTTTAAGTTCTTGTAGGTTCTTGTGTAGAGTATGTGAGCTACTAGATGACACACACTATCCCACAATGCATCATCCTGTTCCAGTGAAGAATGAATCAGACCATCTGTTCACATCACCTCTCGACTCATGATTCAATCAGAGTGACAAAACGTCAGACGCTTAGTACACTAAATGAAAACGGTGTGTGTGTGTTTATAACAGCAGTTCAGCTACTATTGCTATTAGTGTGGCAAGAACAGATCAGAAAATAGCAATATGATAGGAAGTTGATCAAATTTATTTAATAATTACCTCGCATATAGAAACTGACTTGTAGAAACATTTAAACTGTACGTAATGCAGTTTAATGTCGATTTCTTTTTAATAGAATTGTTTCTATTCCATTAGTTGTGGAAATATAAACATTCAAACATGCCTGTAATATATTTATTCACTTCAGTAAGTTGTTGTTCTGATTCTTCTGATGTTCATTCACGTTTATTTGCTGCTGTAACTAGTAGTAAAGAGGAAGAGATGATCAGCGATCTGTCAACACACAATATAGAGCCACAAAACAGCATTTATTGATTAAATTTAGTAATGAAATTGACAAAATTGGAATACTGGGACTCGGGCGATAAATCAATAATGATATTTATCACGCAATATAAATTTTCTTGATAAACAACGAGTCTCGGTCACTAGACAGCGCTTTAATTCAGTGAAGAACACAAATGACTGACTAACAGGAGAAACACTGTGCACAACGTTACAGTCAGAAGGCTTTTTAATCTACAAATCGCCATCATTTACCATAGATTTACTGTATTAGCACTAACTGCACAGTGGTATTGTGTCAGAAATGTGGGTATATTTGTGTCGAATTTTCTTATATTATTAATGTAGACATGTATTAAATGTATTGAAGAAGGAGTACTGGAATATAATTCCGTTTTTTTTTTTTTTTTAAGCAATTATTAAGCAATAGCGTTTATGCATTTATACTAAATGTATTTGGACTACTGTTGTTCATACAAATACCTAGTTTTAACTGTTATTATCATGATCTAAATGTATGGTACTATGGAAGACCAATGGTTAATAAAAAAAAAAAATCAAACACTTTCAATTACATTTGACCACATAAAAATGAGGTGAATTTTGATTATGATCCTAACTCAAGCTACTATCAAATGTGTATTTCTAAGACACATAAAAATACTATATTATTATTAATATTATCAGGCAACACAAACCCGTTTCTTAATTCTTGAACAATATTACTCATTAAAACATGGAGAACTAAGAAATAATTTTTTTTATTAATATATTTATTTTGTTAAGGAAAAATTACTGGAAAACGCCACAATTAACATCTGTTTTTTTTTTGTTTGGTTTTTTTTGTTACAAATTTTACATTGTAGCAAAAATCTGCTTTTAAAACTTGAAAGAAATAAAAAATTGACATTTATCGCATTTAGTTATTGATATTGACTGATATTAAAAAATATATATATTGTGATAATTTTTTGGCCATATCGCCCAGCCCTAACTGGGACTTGTTCAAATTAAAAGTCAAAAACAGAAATTATGCTTATTGTGATTATTGGACGGCAGGAGCTGCAAATGAAGTTTACTAAAGTTCACATGTGTGACCCTGGAGCAGTCTTAAGTACCACGGGTATGTTTGTAGCAATAGCCAACAGTACATTGTATGGATTAAAATTATCAATTTTTCTTTTCTGTCAAAAATAAAGATAAAGATCATGTTCCATGAAGATACTTTGTAAATTTCCTACTGTAAATATATCAAAACTTAGTTTTTGATTAGTAATATGCACTGCTAAGAATTTCATTTGGACAACTTTAAAGGTGATTTTCTCAATATTTTGATTTTTTTTTTTTTCACCCTCAGATTTCTAGATTTTCAAACAGTTGTATCTCGGACAAATATTGTCCTATCATAACAAACCATACATTGTTGGAAAGCTTATTTATTCAGGCCCTTATGGCTGGACCCTTATGTGGTCCAAGGTAACATTTCAAACAAAAACAGCACAGACTGAAAGTCTGATCTTGAGATTGTAGAATCCATATCAGCATTGATTAACATCAAGAAATAAACATTGTTCATCCAACACTAGTGTCACACAGTTGACATGTTTCTGCTGTAGTTTATTCACGTTATGCATGAAACTGCTACACTGATATTCAAAACAGAGAAATGCTAATGACCCATCACTATTTCAATCAATGATTTCGACCCTTCAAAACGACCTCAGTCGAACCTGTCAGCCAAAAAACGTTAGTTCACACAAACACTCTGATATCAGACATCGCTGAACACATCACACTCGCATCTGATGATCATGTGATCTCTCAGGTTCAGACTGATGATGGACGGCTGTGATCAGATCGAGCATCACGTGAGCGCCGGGCGGGTCTCGTTCAGGGCCACGGCCTGTGATTAATTAAAGCAGCACTTGACGAGCTGCCCTGTAATTGAAATGTCAGGAAACCATGTCTGTGCCCCTCCTGAAGAGAACGACACTCTTGTTAATAAACTAGAGGCTGCCAAACATCATACTCAGCAGCACAAATAAATGAAAAAGCAAATGTGGAGCTCCTCATCTCTGTGAGCTGCTCAAAGTCAGATTTTACTAGAAAAGGGCCGAACATTCATCTGCTCTTCATCACATTCATGTGCTTTCACCACACAAACCCGATGGAGAGCAAAGACATGCATTTACATATCACAACATTCCCATTCCTGACAACCAGGAGAGAGCGACGGTTTAACACGACTGAGAGGAAAACACTCATCAGACACGGATGAAGAGTCCTCATCAAGTTAAAAAGCACCTGAGTTACACTACAGCGTATATTCACTATATTCACTAGTGATCAGCAGCTCAAGAACTGTATTTCACACTCACCGTTAAATCAGACTAATCCATGTATTTCTGCACTGATAGGTCTAACATAAAACTCACACACAGTCATCACCATTAGATTTCCTATGACCTTTTTGGACATTTTATTTACATTTTTTATGATTTGCAGTAAAAAAACAACAACTATAATAATACAATACAATTATTATATTGTATAACAATAATACAATTTTTAAAGCCAGATAGTAAAAACTTCAATGTCATGTCAGCAAATGAAGCTAGATCTGTGTTCTACATAAGAGGTGTATCAATACAATAAAATGAAACAGAAAAATAAAATAGAAAAATACAATAAAAATTAAAAGTACACAATATGTTTTACATTTACATTTCAATAAATAAAAGCACAGTTTAACTCAACTAAGACATCATGACAGAAATATATGTGACCCTGGATCGCAAAACCAGTCAGAAGGGTCTATTTTTGAAATTGAGAATTATACAACTATTTGAAAATCTGGAATCTGAGGGTGCAAAAAAAAAAAAAAAAATCTAAATATTGAGAAAATTGCCTTTAAAGTTGTCCAAATGAAGTTCTTAGCAATGTATATTACTAATCAAAAATTAAGGTTGGATAGATTTACGGTAGGAAATGTACAAAATATCTTCATGGAACATGATCTTTACTTCATATCCTAATGATTTTTGGCATAAAAGAAAAATCGTTAACTTTTGTTATATATCTGTGCTACCTATGACTGGTTTTATTGTCTAGGGTCACATATTATTATTTGTTATTTGTTAAATGTTATGATAAAACATTTTAAAGTAACATTTATGAAACTTTATTAATATTTGACATACATTCTTATAATGTTGAAAGAAAACATTCTGAGATCAACATCTTCTGAATGTCCTTATGATGTTATTCATACCTGAAGATTCTAAGAAATGTTTTTGTAACCTTTAAATAACATTAAAATCACAAGAAGACAATTTCCTAGAATTCTTACAATGTTCCTACAACATTTTTATAACCTAAATGAGTGATCTGGGATGTTTCATAGGTATCAGCACTGGACTGAGCATCAGATGACAAATACAACAACACAGTAAATCTGCTTTATAAACACAGTCACAGTGACACACACACATGTGGCCGGTGATAGCGATATCAACACACGGCAGAAACGACGGCTTCATGAACCCGTCACATCTGCAGCAGACGCTCTGTGGCCTCAAAGCAGCTTTAACCTGCGGCTCAAATGCTTCTCCGGTCTCTAGTGTTGAGCAGAGAAACACAAATTCAATCACCGAGAGCCGTCGCTGTCCTCCTGTGTGACGTCTGATCCATCAAAACAACGGTCTGAGCAGAGACACACGGAGAGCCCAAGCTGACCTCAGCTTCCTTACAGCTGCTCTTAATTGGATCTGATACTTTAAGGACTGCTTCTCAGTCACTCACCCTCATCTGAGTTAAACCGCACTAATCAGAAGAGATGAGACCCACCTCAACACACACTTAGACACATTCACAGAGAAAAACATCTCACAAGAACACAAACCACAGAACAGCAGCGAGACCACACTTCAGAGGAACTCACACTTAAACACATGTACGATAACAACAATTACTACACACCTGTTCATCAGCATTACAACACACACACACAAACACACACACGCACACTCACACTCCAGAAGATCAACGTTTCTGTCCTGAAACTGCAGTAAACACACATTGACACCAGGGTTACTACCATTTACTACAACTAAAACAATAAAACAACATTTTCATTACTTGAAATAAACATTAATTGAAATAAACTATAAAAATCAACTTATTTTAATTAGCTGCCAAAGCAACACTTCTCATTTTCCTTTAGGTAAACTTTTTGCACTAAAATACTACAAGCTAAAACTGAAAAACAATAATAATAAAAAAATAATAAAATAAAATATTTTTTATATATATTTTATATATATATATTATATTATATTATATATATAAAATGACTTAAACTTTAACTAAATTCAAATGAAAAAGAGAAAATACAAAAATAAAAACTAATTCAAATATTAATACTGTAATTGTCTCTCAATAATGCTAAAAATAACACACATTCACACCAGGGTTATAATAATTACAACCGTAAAAAAAAACAAAAAACATTTTTGTTACTTGAAATGAAACAAACATCACCTGAAATAAAATATAAAACATTTAACCTTTTTGTATTAGTTGCCAAAGCAACATATCTCATTTTCCTTAGTTTCATTAGTTTATCTTTATGTACTAAAATAACTAAAACTGAAACTGAAATAAAAATGAATTAAAAAATGTATTTAAAAACTAAAAACCAAAAACTAATAAAAACAGAAAAAAACAAAACAAAAAACTAAATACAAAAATAAAAACAAATTCAAATATTAATACTATAATTGTCTCTCAAAAATGCTAAAATAACACACATTGACACCAGGGTTATAATAATTAACACTAAAACCATAAAAAACATTTTCATTACTTGA
Source organism: Labeo calbasu (assembly GCA_019740295.1). Classification (NCBI taxonomy): domain Eukaryota; kingdom Metazoa; phylum Chordata; class Actinopteri; order Cypriniformes; family Cyprinidae; genus Labeo; species Labeo calbasu. The sequence goes on along the minus strand of JAHKKF010387877.1, from coordinate 12,277 downwards.
AATGAAACAAACATTAATGGGAATAAAATATAAAACACTTAAACTTATTTTAACTAGTTGCCAAAGTAACATTTCTTATGTAGGTACTAAAATAATTAAAAATGAATAAAAATTTATTTAAAAAAACAGAAACAGAAACAGAAAAAACATGCAAAAAACACCTTTTTTAAACTAAATTCAAATGAAACAGAAAATACAAAAATAAAAACTAATGCAATTATTAATACTATAACTGTCTCTCAACAATAAAAATTCAAAATAAAATAAAATAAACATGAACTGAAATAAAATAAAAATAACTGCTTTTTAGTTGTCAAAGCAACATTTATCAATTTAATTTAGTTGAACTTGATATATTTAAATAATTACATAAAAAATAAACTTTAACAACACAGACATATGTAAAAAATTACTTAAAGGGATAGTTCACCCATAAATTAAACATTTGCTGGTAGCCATTGACTTCCAAAGTAAAGAAAAAATACTACAGAGGTCAGTGGCTACCGGCAACTGTTTGGATACACACATTCTTTAAGATTTTTCCTTTTGTGTTCAATAGAAAAAAGAATTTCATACAGGTTTTAAACAACAAGAGAGTGAGTAAATGATGATAGAATTTTAATTTTGGGGTGAACTATGCCTTTAAACTTCAACTAAAATGAGCATTTTAATCATTTTCATCAGGGTTACCATAGTTAACTAAAACTAAAGCCATTACAAAAGCATTTTTGTTAATTGCAATAAAATAAACCTTAACTGAATTAAGTTTTATTTCAGCATTTCTCATTTTCACATAGTGTAACTCTGAAACACTAGAATAACTCAAAGTGAACTAAAAGCTGATGATGCTGAAATAACACGGCGGCGGCGCGTCGGTCTCATATTTCTCTTTCTCCCGGGAGATTTCCCGCAGCGCCGGCTGTTCAATATCTCATTTCTTTAGCGCGTCAGAAGATGTTCGTGACGAGCCGCTCCTGATATCAGCTGTGTCATGCAATTTTTCTAATGGAGATTTCTCATTAATTGAGCGTCTGGCGTCATAGATCAGAGCTCTGCGTTTCTCTCAGAGTCATTGTCTCGCTGCGAGGAAAAACAGCACGCGGGAGAAAAGCGGCTCAATTGAATTGCGTGGTTACGTGATCCGCATGCAGAGTTACGGAGCAGCTCCGCTCCTTCATTAGAGCCTGTAATTTAATTTTACACTTAGAATAATTGCTGCTAATTTGGAGCGCTCATGAGGAGAATATAGAAAGTGACGTATAGAGACGGCGCGACTGTCAGACAAAACAACAGCAATAGAAGCAATCATTATTCAGGACAGAAGAAAATGACGCCACGTTACCGCTCGCAACCAGATTACATGTCATCATCGTTTCAAGTGCTTCACAGAGAACATCAATATACACAAATAAAAGTCAACTTTAAAATCATTTCAGAGCAAAAAGATCCCTCTGGAGGAATGAAACACACAAATACAGGACAGATCACATCATCTGATGAGAAATGATACTGTTCATGTTGAAATCTCAGACTCCGGTGTCTTGAGCAGAGCTCATCCCAAACACACAAAATCAAGGTGAAATTAAACAACAGCTGTACCAAAAACAATGTTTTTGTAGGCCAAAACCAGTGCATTTTAGAACTTCAAGCTCCACCAACCTGAAATCAGTGGGGTTTTTGAACACAAATTCAAGATATTTTCATGTTAATTGCACTACAGAGGTTGTTGGGACAATAAATATCATCAAAGCGAACAAAACATGTAAGAATCACACATTTTCTGAAATCCCAAAGCCAGTGGAGAAATCCTGTTGGTTTTTGTTGAGGGAAACAGAGTAAAGCCACAACTTTCTAAAACATAACATGTCTGTGGTTTTGTTTTATTGAAGAATATGGGTTATTGACATGACAAGGCATTTTCACCGTTCCATAAAGATAAAACATGAATATAATATTGTTATTAAAAATTGTAGTAAATGGTTAAACATTCCTATGTCTTACATGGACCTGTTGTTATAAAAGCTACAGTGTTATTCAATTTATTTATTTATTTATGTTGTGAGCCAAATGTCAAAATTGTCCTGTGGTGTGACTGTCTCAAGCATGGTTCAATAAACCTCAACTTTTATAAATTAAAAAGAAAAGCATAAAAATGTTAATAAATACCTCTGGCATAATTGTATAAGTGTCTATTTTAGTAAATGGCAATCATTTTTTTCATCTATATATTTCTGAAAGTGTAGGAACTTAATATATTTTGTGACACCATATCCTGATTTAAAAAAAACCTTTAATTAGTTGAAGGGCCCCATTCATGGTCATGTTACTGAAGCCCCTTGTCAAGCCCATGACATGTGCACATGGTACATTTTTGTCTTAGAACTGTATAAATATTTACCTTTTTTGGAAGTGTTATGTTTTGTTGTCCTTTTGTTGCCTTAAATTATATTTTTAATAAAAAGCTGTCTGTTAAACTACATAATCATGGAAAATTATGCAAATGTGTCTTGCTAAACGCTAATGACAGGTTAACTTGGAAGTGCAAGGACATTAATTGACACAAAATGCTAAAACGTCCTATGGTGTGACGCCTGTACTGTCACAGCACAGGACAAAGATGTCACACCGGAGGACAAGGTCTCTTTAAGAAGCATTTTAAATAATTAAATAAGATTTGTTTAAATTCTTTTTCTTATTTTTTGATCACCAGTGTTCTCAAATGCAATAATTACATTAAACTATTTTCTGACGTTTTGAAGAAAACTGTTATAATGTACTGTTATGAAGTGTCATGAAATAAAATGAACTGGGCGATCCTATAAAATCCTAAGATGATGCAGAAAGCAAATAAGTTTAAAAATAATTCATATCTTAATGAATACAGTTTCAATCATATATCAATAATATTTAGCTGTATCATAAATATCAATCATATTTAGCTGTGTCGCAGAAGAGTTTCAGTAACATACTGATTAAAGAAGACTGAATTTTGTTGATGAAAACTATTGTTTTGTTTAAAACATTTTTGATACTGTTTATATTTCAAAATTAAACTGTTTCTCCTTTTGATACGTTCAAAATTAAATAGAAATACTTTAATAATTACCATCGCCATTTCTGTCAAACAAAAAAACAATGAAAGAACTGACAAAGTTAGGGACCCTTTATATTTTATCAAAGATCAGACTTCATACTGCATAAATATATGCATTTCTTCTTCAAAATTTTGATTTGAAATCACAGAAGAACTGTAGTTATAATATACTGACGCTCTCAGGTTGTGTTAATTAAAAAGTTTGAACGCTCTCTGCAGATGTCTCCATATTCTGTGAGTTCAGTCTGACGTATGTGTGCAGATGATATCTGGAGCTCACGGCCGGAGGTTGCGAAGGTTCCTGCCGTTCCGTGTGCCGGATCGGGTTTAACGGGAGCTCAAACACAAAGAGACTCAAAGCTGTCAGCAACATCTCAGCGGCGAACGCCCGCCGCGAGGATTACGCTCCCTTTCAGATAAAACCCTCCGCCGCTGCAAAATAAACAGCAGCGCTAAAGCAGCTTACGCTCCAGACGCCACAAATTGCATTCTGATATCGCAAAGTGGAAGTTTTGACTTTAAAACGGCCCTGGAGGATTCCTGACGGAGAAGATGAGCATCGGCGCACCGTGAAAAATCATCTGAAGGCCCGGAGAGATTGTGTGAGGCGAGCAGAACAAAGAGCCGTTATCACATCAGCCGCAGGAGAACCTTCATTAGAAAATGACATCGGCCATCCAAACGCAGCACAAATACCCTCGACTGACAGCCAAACACATATTCATGTTCACAATCATTATGAGTCTTCAACCAAACACACACTCATATTCATGTCAAACTGTCTAAATGACTCTTACTGAACATTAACAGAACAATTCTCCTGAAATGCTCATTTACTCACCCTCATGTCATTCTTTATGACTTCCTATTCTTTATGACTATTTCTTCTGTGGAACACAAAACACGACATTTTGATGACAAAACGAGACATTTCTCACAATCACAATTTCCAGTAAACAATGATCTTAATTTTGGGTGGTTTCAGCAGGGCTGGATGATAATCATATCGAGATCACAACAAAACGTATGCAAAACTCTTCATGACAAACCACCAAAAAAAATTCTGTTTAATGTGAGGAAATAAAATGTAGTATTGTATACTAAAATGTATGAAGGTGTCTTAGTGCCACGTTTAAAAAATAAAAAAATCTAAAAATTAAAAAATTAAAAAAAAATTAAAATTAAGTCGTAATATTTCAAGAATGAAGTAGAAAGAACATACTTAAAATATTATGAGAATGAAGTTGAAATATTTCAAGAATAAAGTCAAAATTACGAAAATAAAGTTGAAACATTACATGAATAAAGTCAAAATGTTTTGAGAATAAAGTCAAAAGAATCAAAGAATAAAGTCGAAATACTACAAGAATAAAGTCAAAATACTACGAGAATAAAGTCAAAATATTTTGAGAATAAAGTCAAACTGTTTTGAGAATAGTCAAAATACTACGAGAATAAAGTCAAAATGTTTTGAGAAAAAAGTCAAAATATTATGAGAATGAAGTCAAAATATTACAAGAATAAAGTCAAGCAATTACGAGAATAAAGTAGAAATTAACAAATTTAAATAGTTTCAAGCTCTTTAATGTGGCGTGACAGATCACTGTATTCATGTGAAACTTCATTTCATTTCACTTCTCATAATTGCTATGAATTAATTCTCATAATTTTGACTTTATTCCTGAAACATTTAGACTTTATTCTCATAATTTCAACTTTATTCTCGTAGCATTTCGACTTCATTCTCGTAATTTCTACATTATTCTTGAAATATACGACTTTAATGTAATCTTAGAACATAAGTAATAATAAGAATAATACTGACAATATTTTTAAAGACCATCGAACCAAGATATTTATTCATCCATGTTTTAATTTATAAAGTTATTTTGTGCAGCACCTTATTTGGTCAAAAAAAAAATAAAATAGTGCAAAGTTTCTCTGTAAAAAACTGTTATATTTTCATTCAATTTAATTAATCTTTTTAATTTTATTAATTCATTTACTGATGATAAATTTGTATTAAATCATAAAACACAAAATTTAGAAAAAATACAATGAAAAGGGGAAAAATAAAACTATTATTTAAAGTTTAATTTGGCTCTAAATGAAAAACTACCTACTCTGCGGAGTTTAATTATGAACAAACAAGTCCTGTCCACACTCATTCTCAAGGTCTGACAAACATTCACAAACATTCCTCATTAGTGGTGATAAATATTAATATCATATGATATGGGAAAAAAATACTGTGAGAATATTTAGGCCATATCGCCCGGCCCTAGTTTCTGTGACAAAACTCATTTAAAAAATATAATGTAAAAACACACAAAAGAGCAATTTCAGACCAATCCATCTCAATCCAGTGTCATGGAGTCAATGTGACACAAACACGGATTTAATTCCAGGAATAAATGGTTTTTCCCAGTGGATCTCCTGCCATTAAATGAGCCGCAAACACAATCTGCCCATATTATCATCTCATTCAGCCGCTTTTGTCCGCGTCATTTATCATCGTTGACCGAACGGGTCATTCTGTGTCTCAGATAGTCGAAGCGTCTCTGACGCCGTTCACGCAGACGTTATATCCATAAAGATAAGCTCGTCTTGCACGTGAACCAGGGTTACTATCATTAACTAAAACTAGAAAAAACTTGACTTCAAATAAAATAGACATTAACCGAATTAAAATATAAACATTTATTTCAGCTAGCTGCCAAGGAAACATTTCTCTTTTTTATTTAGTTCAACTTGATGTACTGAAATAACTAAAACAGAAATGAAAATTAATAAAAAGTATGCCTATATTAAAAAATATAGACATTTACATTTTTTTTTCATTCATCAAACCTTCAAAAGAGAGTTTAAATGCTAATAACAGCTACATTATATTATCTCACTAATACTAAAATATGACTGTTGTGAATTTTTAGGTTTCTGTCTGTAGTAAGTAAAGAATGAGCTGGCTGAATAATGTAAAGCGGTGTAATGGAATTGAGGAGCTGCTTAACTTCAAATATCCACTCAGCTAATGAATCCGGCTCGGATCAGGCGCTCGCTGCGGCCGGAGCCTTCATTTCCTTTGAGGAGCACTGAATGACACGCAGCACAAACGCCACAGCTGAGGACAAACGATGGACGTCTGATCAAACACACAATCACAGATTCACTGAATACATCATCAGTCTGAGCTCCTGCTGAAATCACTCATCAACAAATGAATCATGCTCAACACACTCAAACATACAGGGGAATAAAGCTGTCCGATTGTTTGGGTGTAATCGATTTATTTAAATTTAATGATTCACCATGATTTTTTTTTTTTTTTCAATTGAGGAATCACAATTTTAAATAAAACTATTAACAATAACACACGTTTTGAGTTTGAATCATCTTGACTTTTTGACTTGACCCCAAGTCTGAACCTCTACATTTTGGCATTTTTCTAATTTTACATTATTTCTAAACATATAAGGCATATTCAAGTACAATATTTGCCTTCATATTTCATTCATCTTTTTTTTAGAAAGATACCCAGATAGCACACATAAGTATTAAAGATGACTTGATCTGGAAAGCATCTGCTGTGTACAAACATCTGACAGACGTCTGTAAGATGTAAGTTTTACATACATTCTAAATCATAAACATCTTAAAGACATTTAATAGACGTCAGGTTTGACATCTGATAGGAAATGTCCTATAGATGTATTGCAGATGAGCAAACACTAAAAAATACGTCTTGCAGATGTAAATGCAGACGTCAAATAGACGTCTCTGATATGTACATCTCTATCAGGGTATTTAACAAGTGAATTTGTTGTATATTTACACCATCTTCATGTGTGAACAGAATTTTTTTTAATCAGATGGTTCAACAAGACTATGTTACTTGAATCATGTTGTAGTGACATTTATAAGTTGACTAGTCAAACATTCTGAAAAAGAAAAAAAAAACTGGCATCATGCCATATCATCCAGCCTTAGTACACCGCAAAAAATGCTTTTCTTACTTAGATTTTTTGTCTTGTTTCCAGCCAAAATATCTATGAATTCCTCAAGCAATATAATCTGCCAATGGGGTAAGCAAAATAATCTTGTTTTCTGCTTAAAATAAGATTATTTTGCTTACCCCACTGGCAGATTATTTAGCTTGTTCTAAGCAAAAATTCACTTAATTTTGACTTATTTTTTGCTTGTCTAAAAAACTGATTCTTTTCCTTATTGATTTAGGAATTCATAGATATTTTGGCTGGAAACAAGACAAAAAATCTAAGCAAGAAAAGCATTTTTTGCAGTGTAATGGTTGAGTTAGTAACATGTTTTCATGACATCATATTATACGGTACATATGAACACCAGCGGCACATTTCACACACGCACCTCTGTGTTTATCATTTCTCTAGTTCATAGGAAGCACATGTTAAACATGACTAGTCACTAAACTAGTCACTAAAGGTGCTAACCTACTAAACACTGGAACACTGGTGACTTGTAACAAACACACTTTTGTGTGGGGTAAAACGTTCCAAACATTAGCATCACGCCCAGTGTTGGGGGTAATGCATTACAAGTAACACAACTTAAGTAATCGGATTACATTTAAGTAACTAGTAAAGTAATGCATTACTTTTAAATTTACAAGGAAATAGCTGAGTTACTTTTTTTATACAAGTACCGCCAGTTACTCCAGCTTTCCTGTCGTGTGTTTATTAACAGAACTTTTTTATACTAAAAACAAAGCCAAAAAAGAAACACAAAAGTAACATAATGCATTATTTTTCATAAAAAGTAACTAAGAAATGCAATTAGTTACTTTTTTAAGTGAGTAATGCAACATTGTAATGCTTTTAAAAGTAACCTTCTCCCCTGCACATGTGCAAGATATTTATGAATCCAACAAAGAAAACAGACTCAAGCTTAATTTTTTCCTATCCAACTTATTCTTCAGTGTAGAAGTAAGCCTGTGGGTGAGACTTCCGGTTCATTATCTGCTATAGGGAAATAATTAGAAGAATAATAAGGTGCAGTAAACAGTAAAATTGCTTGCACTACAATCCAGTGTGTTCTCGATTAAGATTTAATACATTAAAATAATATGGTAAGACACACTAATTTTCAATATCAAGCAGCAAAACGAGCTGTTTTGTACAGATAAAAATAGCTGGATGCGGATGACACATAAAATGTGCAAATGGCTGCGCCCACTCTATTGGGAAAAATAAGGTGGATTGATCAAATAATTTGATGTCTACAGCAGCTCTTTCAATCACATCAGATTTATTGGGGTGTTTATATGAAGGTTTTCAGTCTGATTGAGCCATCAGTCCGATTATAAACAGATTATTTAGTTGCATGTAAGAGAAGCTAATGATTACAAGGTCACATATTAACACTCATATTTATCACTATCGCTCTGTAATGCGTTATGAGCCGTATAACTGCTGCTGCCATCAGCATCACTGTGATATCCGTGCAGAAAAAACACACAAATAATCCAACAAACAATCTTAAAAACACTGCTACAGGATACAGATTTTCACATTTAGAAACTGCTAAACGTCACAGTAATTACACAGAAATCCAGGTGACAAATGTTGGTTATAAAAACATTGTTTTGTCCAATGTCCAGTTTTCTTGTCACAATTGGAAGTTATTCAAAGGTTACAAAAACATTTCTTGATTATAAAGTTTTTTAAAAGGTTGCATAAACATTTTTTACAACATTCTAGAAATTTTTAATTGTTTATTTTTAATATTCTAACAGCATAAGAATGTTCATTAAATACAAATAACATCAGAATGATGTTCAAAGATTATGAGAAGGTATATCAAATGTGACCCTGTACCACAAAACCAGTCATAAGGGTCAATTTTTTTTTTAGATTTATGCAATGAAACCTAAATAAATAAAAATCTGGAATCTGTGGGTGCAAGAAAATCTACACATTGAGAAAATTGCCTTTAAAGTTGTCTAAATGAAGTTCTTAGCAATGCATATTACTAATCAAAAATTACGTTTTGATATATTTTCGGTAGGAAATTTACAAAATATCTTCATGGAACATAATCTTTACTTAATATCCTAATGATTTTTGGCATGAAAAAAATTGATAATTTTAACCCATACAATGTATTGTTGGATATTGCTACAAATATACCCGTGCTACTTAAGACTGGTTTTGCACTCCGTTCCGTGTTAGCTGGGGAGACTGAAATAGTATTTTCTTGTAAAATCTTAGTTTACAAATTCAAAAATCATTCTCTGTTTGAAATTAATACAGTGAGCAGCTGAAGTTTCTGCAGTGCATTGTGGGAACATTTCATAAGATGTTTTGTTTTTATAAATATGATAAACTGATGGTCACGGATGATGACGATGACTGTTTAACTGATGCTTGATGCACTGGAAGAACCGGAGAACCGAGACACCGGCTATCGCGCTCATCTGTTTATGGCATTAACACACAGGTTAGGTGTGTTTGTGCTGCTGATAGTCTGAGCGGTGAAGCAGGTAGCACATCAGGACACACAGGAAGTCCAGACAGCGCCGGTCACATGACACCCGCAGCAAACAATGAACTCGTGCGACATGGAGCGAGTGCAAGCGCCGGTGACGTGGCTCGAGGTCAATCCCAGCGCAGCAGATTAAGCGTCTCTATCTGAGGGAACAGACGCCCCTCCAGCGCTGCTCCTTTATTTCACTCAACCGGATTAAAGACACTCAATCCGGCAGCACCGCTCCTCTTCATCGCATCAGATGATGCCGATCGAGCGCATGTAAGAGAACACCGGCGGACGATTAGCGCTCATTACATCAGCGAGAGCGGGAACTGGCCCTTCGCGGCCAAACGCACACGAAACGCTGGAGTGGATCGCTCTGAAAGCGTCAGCGTTCCTGTTGAATTCGTTCCTCACATCCCACACCACTCCTCCACAACACATCCATTCACACACGCTTACTAAATGAGGACACTCCACAGACACAGAGTTATAAATACTGAAACACAACCATCACACCGACAGCAGACCTTCTGCTCTTTTTTTAATTTTACGATTTTAATTCCTCAGACTTCTATTGTTTGTGTATACAGACATAACAGAAAACTTACTCCATAAGTGATTAAGTATTTATTTATTCATTTATTCATTCATTCATTCACTTTATTTACAGTTTATAATTCGTCAGGTTTAGCTCACTTATGGCTACAAATTTAACCCTGTAGCCATAAGTGGTTATTTCCACAGACTAGTATTACTATAACCTAACACTAAAAGAAAACTTTCTGGATTTTTTGTTTGATTTATTGTTTTTTATTTATTTTTAATTTAATTTTATTTTATTCATACAATGTTACAGCTTATAATTTCTCAGGTTTAGCTCACTTATAGCTATAGATTTCCTAAAATATAGTTAAGTGCTTAATTCCATAGACTTTTATTGTTTTTATATACAACTAGGTATAACTTAAAACTTTTATTTATTTATTTATTTATTTATTTTTTACAATTTAAGGTTTATAACTTAACTTTTATTTTAATTTATATAACCTATATAATTTAACACTATGTTCTTTTTTCTTTTCGTTTTTCTTAAACAAATTTAAGGTTTAAAACTTAACTTTTATTTTAATTCATATAACCTGACACAATTTTTATATTTTTGTAAACAATTTATTTTCATTCATTTTTGTAGCATTGTTACTAGGGTTTAAGAGTACATGTATTTGTACTTAAAATCTTCAGTACTGGTCTTTTGGTTTGGTACACACGTACAAATTGAGTGTTGTTTTAACCACTGCAGATTCACAACTTCTGTGTGTAGAACATATTTAGAAACTCTGTTTAGAAGGTATAGTCATATAACAAATTGAAAATATATGACAGTAATGTTGCAAACACATCTTAAATATAAACACAGGACACAGAGTGAGCTTCTGCGGCAAACACATGAGACATGCTTTATATTACATGTTAATATTATGTTTTCTTGGTAAGCCACTTTGGATAAAAGCATCTGCTAAATGATTAAATGTAAACTCATCATACAGTTGAAAGAGGTTTGCCCTTCTGTCAAATATGTGTGCTGTTTAATGCATTTGAGACACATTTCCTTAGAGCATAACTTACAAATTGCGGCTTAATTCTTATCTGTAAATGTTAGGAGGTCACACAAATACTTTCATCCTGAACCATTACTTCAAAACTGAGACACGTACTGAACTGTCATTTCTGTGTAATGCTACACCCCGAGTTTTACAGATGAGGATGTCTCCAAAATAAGGTTTTTTTCAGGTTTAGTTCACTTCTGGGGACAAATTTGTGCCCAAAGTATGGTTAAGTAGGTACACACACACACACACACACACACATATTCACACGCGTAGAAACAAACCAAACAGAGACTGCAATAAAAAGCATCTGTGTTCAAGACCGAATCAACAAATTCATTCCTGCTCACAGTATTTTTACATTTTATCATTCGAATGGAGGCCGAATCAATGATTTAAAACAGAAAGTATCAGCAATACAAAAATATGAGAATTAAAGGGATATTTCAGCCACAAATGAACATTCTGTCATCGTGTCTTGAGCCTCATGTCACTCCAAACCTGTATGACTTTCTTTCTTCTATAAAAGATGATATTTTAAAGAATGTTGGGAACCAAACAACACTAGACACAAATTAGCTGAGTTTCTTTAACTCAAGCACTGTTTCATGAGCGAGACGCTACTAAAGACACAAAGCAAATTTCAAATGCATCCGTCAAGCACGTTTACATACTGTAGAAAAGCAATGGAGAAGCACAAAGCTGCAGAATTTACTACTGTATGTCTGATATTTGATGTTTGACGATGCTGACAGACTGAAAGCTGCTGCTGTTTTCATTTACTGATAATAATCATCTACCACTGCTGCTGTTATACTGACAGTCAGGAACAGTTTCAGTCTCTTGGACTTTTAAAACTAAATCTTTTAGACTAAATCTAAAACTAAACATTTTGGCTTAGAAATATTTAGCACTTTTCTAATTTCACATTATTTCTGAACATATAGGATATGTTTAAGACATTTTTCATGCACCTTTTTAATCATGCTGTTTTTAAGTTGATCAGTTCAATGTAAAAAAAAAAAAAAATATATATATATATATATATATATATATATATATATATATATAT
>JAHKKF010387854.1:0-11796 GCA_019740295.1 Labeo calbasu | reverse complement strand
AGAAAGATGGAAAATCACTTTAGTAGCCCTAATAAAGATTCATCTAAATTTATTAATAGAAATAAATGTCTGCTTAAAAGAATGAAGAACATGGTTAAGTTGAAGGCATAATTCCTCTATATATCTATTGGTATTTTATTGAAAAGAAGACCATGTTCTTGTTGAGAAATGGTTTTATTGAATTTTAATATAAAGGCATGTTGTGTGTCTATCATGATAGGGCTGCACGTTTAATCAAAGGCGATTGTCATGCACATTTTGTCAGTGAAGCCGGTTGTGTAATCAGTAGTAAATCTCCAGCAGGTGCTTTCATATGGAGCAGCATTTAGTACACAGAGCTGTAGTTCACTGACAAGCTATGCTATATCACGGTCATTATCGCAGACTATTTATTCGCGCGATTTTGAAATCAAACTAAATCGTTCTGCGACAACAGCTGTTTGCGTAGCTTCTCGGTGAACTACGGCTCTGTGTGGTAAGTGGTGCTTCATCTGAAAGCACGTGAAAATACCACATTTAATAACATGTTTTACTCCAAACTCAATTCATGACGTCAGTCGAGTGTTTGAAATAAATCCTTCTGTGAGAAGATGTGGCTTTTTACACAGAATAAGGCACACATAGTATTTTAATAAAGGCATTGCATTAATATATACTGTATTATAAGGAAAATTATAATAATAAAAACCCATACATTGTTGTAGTCATGTGTTTATTAGTCCTGTTGATTCAATGGAAGCATTTAAATCTTCTGTTTATTCAGCTGCAACGATCGTGATTTCCTGGGTTTCTTCTTTAGGCGTGTTTGGAGTTTCCTCGCAAGAGCGCCCTCTGGCCTTCGGATGAAGATTTCCTACTGATGACAGAACCATGTTTTCCTGACAAGGTGCGCACGACAATCGCAGCTTTCGCTTAATCGTGATTGCGATTTAATTTCAATTTATCATGCAGCCCTATATCATGATAAAACCTTATTATCAAACCTAGATAATGAGTTTGGAAATTTTAGAGAAATGCTTAATAAATGCATTACACTGTAACTAAATCCATTGGATTTTGGCCAACTAAATCTACTGTAGATTTAGTTGAGTAAAATTTTATGATATTTAGTAGACTAAAACTAGACCGAAACTAAAACAATTTAGATGAATAAAATATGACTAAAATTAAATGGCATTTTAGTCAAAAGACTACGAATGAAACTAAATCATTTTTTCCTATTGCTGAGACTCTGGATTACAGGTAATAAATGTAATAATATTCAGTTTCTTGCACACACCAATCGTTTTGGTTCATAAGACCTCAATATATTGTCACAAGTAACGTGTATTCATTTTGTGTTCCTTGATATGCTTTTTTTGACTCAAATGTTGGTAGTCACTGACTTGCATTTTATGAATCACCAAGGACCACAGTCTCAGCTAAAAAAACAAAGAAAAAAGTCACCTACATCTTGGATGGCCTGAGGATGAGTAAATTAACAGCAAAATCTCATGTCATGTCATGTCATGTCACAAGGAAGCAAATTTAACTTGATCTTTCAAGAGTTTGATGCGCTTAAAAAAGACTTCACGTCCCATACATGCACAGATCAAAGCATAAATTAATTAGGTTATTTCTGGCTGTGTGTAGCATCTTCTGAAGATGATCTCAAGATAGTGTCAAGATTAAAAATGGGTGCCAGTTGTTTAATTTTAACAACAACAAAAACCGTGTGGTCTGTTTTCAATGATTCGAATGGTACATTTGAACACAGACTGTTTTGTGAATGTGATGCAGCTTTAAAAACGCTGCAATACAAAACGTGACAGCAAACTCTCAGCTTGTGTTTTCAAGTGTATAGCCGGCTACAGACAGAGAGTACTGTGCAACTGTGTTTCTCTTGGCCATTTCATGCCTATTATTGAGAAATGTACTATTTTATAGATACACGAGTCCAAGGCTCTCACCTCTTCAGTGATCGAGTCTAATGAAGACGTGGCCTCGTCATACAGCAAAATGGGAGGGTTCTTAAGGATGGCCCGTGCGATGGCCACACGCTGCTTTTCTCCACCTGTCACAAGAAAACCCCGCACTAGATCACTCAAGAAGAAAACAACCTGTTCTTCTAAAGCAAAGGTGTTCTTCACCAGGCATTCACTTCCTTCAGAAATACTCATGAGACAAAGGTTGAGGTTTTTACCTGAGAGCTTCAGGCCTCGTTCTCCGACCTGCGTGTCATATCCATGAGGCATTCTGAGAATGGCATCGTGGATTCCAGCTAGTCTGGCCACACGGTAGACGTCCTCTGCTGTGGCGTTGATGTTACCATACAGCAGATTGTAAAATATGGTATTGTGGAAAAGCACGGCGTCCTGAAATTACATTTACACATGATTCTTAACCAACATGCCATACAAGTCATTTATAGCCTCAAATTAAGTCTGATTATGGTTCCCATGGTACCTTACTGCTAGTTTATAATAAGATATTTATTTTAAAAAAAGTAAGAAAATAAAAAATGTTCCCTAAGGAGGTGTTAATTACATCTGATGAGACGCAAACCCTCACCTGCGGTACGACGCCCACAGCCTTCCTCAAGCTCTCCAAACTAACATCACGAATGCTCTGGCCGGCGATGTAGATGTTGCCCTGCTGTGGCTCGTAAAAACGAAAGAGCAATCGGACAATTGTGCTCTTTCTAAAAAAAATAAATAAATAAAAAAAATAATAATTATAATCTTTAAGCACCGTCAAGTTCTATTTTACATTCCATTCCTATTTCAACAAAGGCTCAATGTCAGGAGATCCGAATAATTTAGGTCTGGAAAATGTAATACAATGCAAAATGTGTAATACAATGTGTATAATAAAGTCATTCCATGACAACTCAACCAGAGGCTGCAGCTCTTTTTTTTATATCTGGTGAAAGAAATACATATATGAAGTAGATGAGTAAAGTTTGAGAACAAACTTTGAGTTGGTTTGAGAAAGCTGATGTGTCTAGCATGACTTAACACATTGCTTACATAATTTAACATGCTTAGCATGATTAGCTTGTTGCTTGCATTTATAGGCTGATAACAATGTTGTTAGCATGTACTAGGATGATTAGTAAGTTAATAGCATGATTCTAGCATGATTAACAAGTTACTAGCATGTTGTTAGCATGATTAGCACGTTACTAGCATGTTGCTAACATGTTTCTAACATGATTAGCATGTTATTAGCATGTTTCTAGCATGATTAACATGTTACTAACTTGTTGCTAGCATATTTTACATGGTTGTCATGTTACTAGCTTGTTGCTAACATGTTAGCATGTCGCTAGCATGTTTCTAGCATGATTAGCATATTACTAGCATGTTGTTAGCATGATTAACAAGTTACTAGCATGTTGCTAGCATGATTAGCTTCGGAGGCAAATTACAAGAATGTAAAATGACTTCAGAAAGTATTGGTAGATCTGTCAGTAAAATCTGTTGACTTTAGCAATCTCTGATTTGTCCAGGACATTTAATATTTTCATCACTATACACATTCATCTTCTTTGGAAAAAAATGATATTGACTAAATCTAAAATTTGAAAGCTTTTTGAAATTCGGAATGACTCAAAAGTAATTTTAGCAGTGAATAAACAATGAATATATGTTTTTTAGAATCAGTGCCTTAAAATGTTGGTTTGCAGTTGCTGATAAACTTATTTCCTACAAAGTAAAAAAGTTTATTAACTTTCCAAAAGCTTTGATAACATGGTTAAATAGTTGAGCTTGACAAATGCTTTCAACACTGGAATGAGATTATTTTCCCGTCTTCCTATTTTGCTGTAAATAGGGCTCAAATGAAGTAACAATCGCAGTGTTAAACGGTAATAATCCCACACACCTAATAGTTCTCACTTCAAAGAATTTTTGCCTTTACTGCTGTATTTCTAAGTAACGGAGCTCCAATTTAAACCCTGTTGTGCCAAGTTCAGTGAAACCTGAAGGTAATATAACATAAGTATGTCTTTCCTGGAGCACTTACCCAGATCCACTGCCACCAACAATGGCCACCTTTTTCCCTGCAGGTACTTCAAAGGAAACCCCGTTAAGCACCTTTTGTCCCTCCAAGTACTCAAAATACACATCCTCAAACCTGATGGTTGCTTCCTGGGGTGTAACGAGCAGCGGCGGGGCCATTTCTTTCTCCTTCAGGACACAAAGGTTATAAAAAAACACATTCAACAGTCTGAAATTTACATTTTGAAGCTTGAAACAGAAAAACGGCTTTTCTCAAACATATTTCGACAACGATCCGTTGTAACGGCGTCGTCAAGACAATAGCGATCCGTACTTTTACACTAATTCTACACACAGATGCGTTATTTGAGAAATCAAATTAGGGTCTCACAATAATGGCTTGATGGGCAGCGCTGTCATGCGGTGAAAACCATTACTGATCACTGCGAACAATCGGACAGATTTTATTCACGGTAATTACAGGCTGCATACGAAATTAGCCAAACGAAGAATGAGATTCATCAACCTCCCCCACTAACGCTACGAAAGACAGAAAACACTCAAATGCTTTTGGATTTAAAACAAATACGACGACAAATGACATGCTTTAATGCTTCAATTTGTAATATTCAACTCTGAAAGGAAGCTCGTCACGCATTTTAAAAAGCTCTGACATTTCAGAACGGCTGGAGCGAATAATACCACACCATTCACAGGTATTCTTTTCACATTAAAATAACTCTATACTTAATTCTGCCCCAGTAAAGGCCTGACGCACCTTTATTTTGGTGTCGACGCTGAGCAGAGTGAAGAGCGTGTTCATGTCTATGAGGGCCTGCCGGGTCTCTCTGTACACGGTGCCCAGGAAGTTGAGTGGCAGAGAGAGCTGGAAGAGCAGCCCGTTCACCATCACTAGATCACCCACTGTCATGGTGCCTGCAGCAAAAAAAAGCCAAAGTACACAGAATGTAGGGCTGGGTGATATTCAGTATTCATTTACCACAGGAAATGCTTTTCACATGTTTGTTCACAATTAAACTCCACCAAGTATGTGACCTTTTAATTTAGGGCCCTAATACATTTTTTTAATGGATTCTGTGTTTTATGATTTAATAGAAATGTATCATCGCAAATGGTGTCTAACGAAATGAACTGATAAAACGATTTAATCAATGTTTTGAAATGTAATCAAATGGAAATATAACATTACATTTAAAACAAATCATTGTATTTCAAATATGATGCTGCACAACAGCCTTCTATAAAAATATATTGGTTGTATTATACATAAGATCAACATGGGGTCAGTATGACTGTAGGGCGTCCTGTTCATAAATAACTCATTTGCCATGATAACTTAACATAAAAATGACTATGAAAGGGTGTGTTATAGTAAGTTTTATATTCATAACAAAAGCATTACTTGGCTCTTTAGATACATTTTCTGGATTTGTTTTAAGTTTTGTGTAGGAGGATGTGTGTTATTTTGTCCCATGTGCTGCTCATTACATTTGAATGAGAGTAGAATATAGTCAAATCATACAATTTTACAATTTTGTTCTCCTTTTAATATTTTGTTAATTAAGAGATTACTCATTTTGAGTGTACTCATCATTTGGTAATAAAAACAATATTTTCATTTAATAAAAAAAGTTTGTCCATGTGTCTTGAATGGTTGTCCACCCTGTCGTGTTGTTGAATCCACCCTTCTAAGAAAAGGCCATTCCCTTTAGTGACATCTGAACAACAGATTTTTTTTGTCTCTTCAGTGGCGGGAATTTCAACGGCTGACGTGAGTAAGTTGGTGATTTTTAAATTGACAAATTTTCTTTGTATGAATTTGCTTACTTGCTTTTCCTAAGCTTAACATGTCCACCCTGTTGGCATAAAATATGCCAGAAATGATTAGAATACAGTATTTTCAAAATATGTAAGTTTAAATTTACTAAATTCAGACTAACTATTTAGCTAGTCACAGTTTGTTGTAAGCTACTATGCAAATTGAGGCTCAAAATGTCCACCCTGTCAGCCAGTTAGACTTATTAGTGTGGACATAGCATTCATTCGTAGTTAATATTGCTAAAAATTAAAATGAACTGGAGGGGGTATATCAATGTGACTGAGAATTTAATTATATTATTTATTATTATTATTATTATATTGTTGTTGTTTTTTTGTTTTTTTTAAGTAGAATAAATGTTTCATTGAGCTGGTCCACCCTATCATCTTGATATTTTAAAATAATATTTGAAATATTACTTCAATCATATCAATATAATCCAGTGCGTTCAATAGCTATATGTATGCAAACAAAAAACTGCATCCAAATATCTCACAGTTTTCTCCAAATAAGAAAAAAAAAATACATGTGCGATTTGTATGTTTCTTTAAAAATACATGGCTTCCATAAAATCCTTTTTGTATTTTTAATTTGAAAGCAAACAAATAACCCTATTCAGGAAAGGGACATTATACCTTTCAGAAAATGTCATTTGCATCTTAATATTGCAATGAAGACATATTTAACAGTAATATATATGTCCATGACAGGGTGGACATATCTTACGGTTTATGCTTTGAATAATTGGTCCATTATTATAAAAGAAAAAAAAAAAAGTGTGGGAGCTCAGCTAAATATGGTTCTATAGTACGCGAGTGTCTACTATTTAAGACATGACATAAAGCGAATGGGAAATTAAGACCAAAATTTTTGAGTATTGTGAGGACTGAAAGTCACTCTATGGTGATATTGACCCAATAATGTTATTACTTTGAGAAGTACATTTAGTATACCATAGTTACACATTTCTGTAATAATTTCAAGTTAAAACAAACTTTTATTTTGATGAAACGTAAGCAAAGACGTAAGCAAAACAGACAATTATCTTTTCTTGTAAAAAGTGACAAGAATGCGAACTCAAAAGCGAAATCCGAAGCCCGGTTTATGACATCCCAAAGAGGAATTCCCGTTTACAAAATTCAAATCACAAATGATTTGAATTTAACTGATGAAAAAGAACAGGTTGAATATTTACTCCAAACTCAGGTTACAGCGTTAGTTAAGTGTTATTTTTTGATCTGACGTGGCTTATCATCACAGAATGAGGCAGAAATAATATTGTACAGTATTCTATATCGTCAATTAGCACTGCACTATAAATGTACATTACCCTTGTGAAAAATACCTGAGATGACTGTAAGAACACAGATAGACCATATCTTGTCACAATAATGTGTTAGTTCTCTTTATGTTTCATCAGTCAAAACATTTTTCTGCATTTTATTCAGCTGCAACATTAGCTGGATGCCTGTAAGTAAAAGTTAAGAAAGAGCTTCTAATAAACAGTTACATGTTTAGCGCTGTGTACTTTTCATTTCGAAATATCATGGAACTGTCAATACCAGTATACTGCAACACTCCTAACTAATGTGGTAACATTTCTTTTTTAAATAATATCATAATTATTGTCAATTGAGGTCTATTATGACACCCCTACTTGATATATGATACAATTGATTTCCCAGCCCTAACAGAATGGGTTTACTTTGAGACCCCGTTTACACGTGGCATTCACAGATCACTGCACGAGTCGGCTGAGACTTTTACACCTGCTTTTACTGGCTGGACTGGATTTCCTGACCACATTTATATCTAATTATATCAGCGTGTCACTGCATGTTGCTGAGGCACATTGTAATTAGAAATCTGAAAGGAAAAAAAAAAAGCTACAAGGAGGTCTAAAATTTGACCCCATTAAGGTAAGAGATTCAGTATAGCCCTAGAGCTATTTAGTGTAATTACTGATGAAAATGTGACATAGCGCTGATTTTCACCTGCCATTATGCCTTTGCTCGCCAGCACCATGATAGCGGTGAGGCCGACGCTGAAGATGGCGCTCTGACCAAAGTTGAGCATGGCCAGAGTAGAGGTGGTCTTCAGAGACGACGACTCGTACACCTTCAGAAAACCATCATAACGCTCGGCCTCATACTTCTCATTGTTGAAATACTGAAAGAGAGAGAGAAACATGAAAAGATCTGGTTAAAAACAACTAATAAAGGAAGGTCATGACGATGAGTTCGAACATTTAGAAACATATGAGCGAGACCTTCGATAAGATGTTCAAGATTCTGTCTTCTGTTGAACACAAAAGATGATATTTTTAAGAGTTTCTGGTGCCCATTGACTTTCATTGTATTTTTTCCATACCACAGAGATCAAAGGAACCAGCAAATGTTACTCATTCATCAGCTCATACAGGTTTAATACAACTTGAAGATGAGTACATACAGAATTTTAATTTATGGGTAAACTATCCCTTTAAGCATGGTAATAAATTATTAAATTGGTATATTATGGCATTTACATGCCAAGGTATTACCAGGGTTTCTGCAGGTTTTAAGAAGGTCAATTTAAGACTTTAAGACCTTTTTAAGACCAACTACAGAAAATTTAAGGAGACAAAAAAAACAAACAAAAAAAAAAACAAAGGGAAACAATACAGCAATATGTTCTCTAAGTATAGTTCAAGTTTTACCTTTACTTTCAAATTAGCGGCAATTCAGCGTCTAGCAATTGTTTGTTTTTAGTTCATTTCAGTTTTCCCTCTTTTCCTCACTTTCCTTTGGTAAAAGCGGCATGCACATTTTACTTTCACTTTCAAATTAGTGCCGATTCGGTGTCAAGCTGTTTGTTTTTAGTTTGTTTGAGTTTTCCCTCTTTTCCTTACTTTCCTTCGGTTTTAAGTAACTTGTAAAAGCGTCCTGCACATTTTACTTCCACATTTAAATTAGCGGAATTAGCGGAATTAACGTAACGCAACAAACTTTTATTAACAAAACGAATAAAAATACACCATGTTATACGTCTAATATAAATTATTAACTAACACAAAGTTTAAATAGGTATACAAAACTGAAAATCAGTAAACACTGTGTAACCAAATAAATAAAAAATGTAGAACGTTTATTAGCAAAACTAATAAGAACGCTTGGTAGCATGGCATACACCTTGATGTAATATATATATAGTTTTATAAAACAAAAAAAAATTACACCGTTTAAATTAAAATCAGCAAACACTGTGGAACCAAATAAATATGAAACTTCCACTATCACCTTAGATGAAAGTCAACAGGCTTTTTAAAATCCAAAATATTTTTAAAACAGGCGCTTTCGCATTTCGTTTTGAAACACTTCTGCCATAGTCTTGCCTTTTTCATCTCTCTCTTCTTGTCAGTCAGCTCGACTCACTCTCTTCAGGATAAATGAAATCTGATCTGTGATGCGACTGTCGTTCGGCACACCGCATTGAGCAGCCACGTTCAGTTTTAATTGTATTGTCTGTTCTCTAACTGAACTAAATGATTTTTATTACTAAAAAAAAAAAAAACGACAAGTTCTTCTTCAGGTGACTGACAAATGAAGCAGCACACACCACCATCTACTGCATATCGTTTAATGAATATTGAGCGACCTCAGCCATGTAGCACAGAAATTACACTTTCACTTCACTTTAAAACGCATGAAGAAACAATCCCTCACGAAAATGAATGCCATGATCACATGAATTTAAGACTTCCTAAGACTTTAAGACCTGCGGAAACCCTGTAATACAAGAAACAGCATGACAATACCATTGAACAAAAAAACACTTTAAGTGTCAGTCTTCTTATAGCTAGTTAAAGGTCTCTGGGAAGTGAAATCAAGCGTGCGACACAAGCCGTGCCACATGCGACCATGCTGGTGATGCCTCAATCACATATCCAGATGTCATTAAAGCTACAATCGCATCTCTCAAAACAGCAGCAGCTGAGTAAACCAAAGGCTAACGCCTTCACAGGCTCAAAGATGATATTGAGCGGCTCAAACATCTGAGACTATTCAGCAGAGAGAATGATGGGAGTGAAGACAGCTGCACAGAGAGCCGCACGGCTCTGAAACAGAAGTGCGCCACAATTAATTAGCTCTGAAATGTGACAAACAGTGGTGTGGCGATAAACAGCCACTGTTGGTAATGTGGAGGACAGTGACAGGACTATGAAGAGCAGCAGAGCAATCAAGACGAAGAAAATATGATTATAAATTGAGCAAAATGCCTTTCCAAAAATCTTAATATATGGCCATAAATTTGGCCTAACAACATAAAGCAATGCTTGATTTTTACATGAACAAAAATAGCAAAGTCACATAAAAATGTAACATAATGAATACTAACTTTTTTGTTTATTGAATCTTATAATAACAACATCACACTCATAATTGTGCTGTAACTATATAAATATCATATCTATATATTCTATATAAATATTAGCACAAACTATGATCCTTTAGAAATCATTCTAATATGCTGATTTATTAGCAATATTGGAAACAGTTGTGCTCCTTAATTAGATTTTTTTTTTTTTCAGGATTCTTTGATGAATAAAAAGTTAAAATGAACAGCACAACTATTTTTAACATTGATAAATCAGCATATTAGAATGATTTCTGAAGGATCAGGGGCCACCGCAGTAATGATGCTGAACATTTAGCTTTGCATCACAGAAGTAAATTATATTTTAAAACATTAAAATAGAATTCCACCAATTTAAATTTTAATAATATTTCACATTATTATAGTTATGTATTTTTGATCAAATAAATAAAGCCTTGATAAGAGTAAGACAAAATAATAATAATAATAATAATAAAAAACTTTAAAAACCGTACTGATCCCAAACTTTTGACTGACACTGTACATGCCATAATGTTGTGATGCTGATATTTCATGGTGCCATTGAGAAAGACTGAGAAAGTGCATCTTGTCAGTAGTAAGATAATCTCAGCACCTTTATTAACACATAACAGACAGCTCTCCTGCACTGTCATGACACTCTGAACATTTCATTAGAGCTCATCAAACTCAGCAAAGACTCCTGTGCCAATTATCAGAGGAAGTGAAATGTTTGGGGGATTGTTTTGTGAGTGAGGCCGCTTTAAAGACGGGCCTAGCACTGTCAGCAAGTGTGTTTAGAGAGAAACAGACAGATACGGGGGTTTATGAGCTAGTGTAACGGATCTGGAGTGGGTGGAGATCTCATTATGCATGCACACACTGGCTTAAAGTCATACTAAATCCACATGCACTGACACCAGAAACAGGAAACAAAGCTTGGCACAAAATACATCTGCTTTTAACAAGAACGCAAAACAGATTGAGCTGAAGGGCAGAGGATCCAAGGGTTGAGAAAGAAACTGAGCACAACAGCTTGTTAGGCAATAAAGCACTTATATGTAAACAATCTGCAAAGGTGCCTGAAGGATTCCTGACACAGCACATTTCACTGATCAGCACTGTTATATGACTACATTTACAAAAACAAACACAGAGTTCCTCAACCTGCACAAAAACTGATGTCCGACATTAATTTGCAATACAGTAGAAAACTAATGGATATATTAAGAGGTACATAAAGTGGTTTAGAGTGCTGTATTCTAGTGTCAAATTCTACAGAACTTGTAGCCAGAGCAGAGCTGTTACATTTTGTGCTTCCATTCACACAGCAGAGCTTTGCCAAAAATGAGGTTGTGGTTCCTGATGTGTGTGCGTTCAGTTATAGAATGCAGTAGGGACGGGCGATATGGGCTTGAAAATGTATCACAATATTTTCTGTTATTATTACGATAACAATATTAATGACGATAATTCAGGAAATGCTGTTTCTTTAGAGAAAATTACCCAAAATAGATGTAACTAGGGATGCACCGATACCACTTTTTTCAGTACTCGCCCGATACCGATACTTTTATTTTTGGTACTTGCCGATTCCGAGTA
>JAHKKF010387744.1:0-10442 GCA_019740295.1 Labeo calbasu | reverse complement strand
TATACTGAAAATGGACAAAAATATATTTGCTAAAATATGTTTTAAGATATATTTGTGGAAAAAAAATTCTGCCAGTATATTTTTTGGCCTTTTTTTTTGGAATATTTTTGAAATTTAAATATATATATATTTATAAATACATTTCTTAAAAGCATTTTAAAATACATTTTGCCTACCATATATCCATATAATCCAGAAAATACATTAATTTTAAATTTAATTTTTTTTTGTCTATATCATATATGAACATGAATACTATTAAGTGATGAATAAAGCGTATTTGTATATTTGTATACTGTAAGATTTAAAATGTATTCTTGAAAAAAAAAAATATATATATATATATAATATATATATATAAAAGAAAAATAAATGAATAAATACATAAATAAATCTGGGCACAGTTTGAGACATCTCTCTTCTGAAACTTCTGAGGTGAAAAATACTACCAGGAATTTTCAGAAAAATTCATAATGTTCTCTAAGAGAAACAGTTTTTCTTTCCCATTGTGACTGATTGAAGTGGATGGGCTAGAAAAAAATAATTAACATTTAATAAAACATGGCTGAATGGACAGCATGAGCTTCGTGACTAGTATAAATTACACAAAATTCATAAAATCTGATCTGCTGTGGTTGATAGATGCAGTGGAGGCCAAAGGGGAAAACCGAGGGTCAAGAAAAACAAACAAAGCGTGAGCCGGTATTCAGTTGCATTTGTAAAAGACACAGCAAACGCATTCAACATTACTCTAAATCCAGGCCTCTTTTCCCTTTGAGGCACGGCTGAGAGATTGATGACCAGGTCAAAGCTTCACTATAGACCCACGAGAACTGAAATATTGGCTGATTGCTGGTTTGGTGATTACGGTTTTTAAGATGTCAGTTTTTATGGTCAAAGACATGAGGAGCATCACCCACAGAACTCGGAGGCTGAGATACAGCGTTTCCATAGCAACTGCCTCCTATGCTGCGGTCAAATGGCTGTGTGTAAATGCATTGAATATGGTATACTGACTCAATAATTCATCGAGCTCTGACTGATGAGTTCTATAAAATCAGTATTGCAGAAGCATACAGGTCTGTCCCAGAGGTTCCTCGCAATAAAACTGAACGGGTGCACAAGAATAGTCTTTAAACTTGACCCAATGTGTTGTGTTAATATGAAGGAATTTTCCATGTTTTTTAATGGTGTTTTGCATGTATTCTGAATCATGCACTGCATTGTGTTTTAGGGTTAAAAGAATGTTCTGGCAGAAAATGACCAGATCCAAGACTTCAGGTGCCTAAACCACTGATATCTGGAAGCTGCATTCGACTCATTTTCAACAGAGATGTCAACATCACCACCATTTTGGAAAGGGCAACTTTTGATGTTTATAATGTACACAATATAGTTTCTGCCATTAACATTATAATTCATTATGCATTTAATTTAGTTTTTTTTTTTTGGCTGGTAAATTTTCACAGTGCAATTTATAATATTCATTTGCAATAACTTTCTAAAATAATAATAATAAAAAAAATACCAGTACATTTCTATTAAAATACAGGTAAAACACCTGTATAAAACAATGTAGAAAATTCCTTCATATTAATAGTACATTGGAATTAAAGAAAGTATCTTTAATGTTTTTTTTTTTTTTTAATTTATTTTTTATTTGACAATCAGAGTTTTTTTCAGGTTAAAAACAATAATCTCAGTGATAGCATTTAAGAAGTAAAATCTACAATTTTTTTTTAAAAAAAGAAGTAATTATTATTATATATACTTTAGTTACTTAAGTTTACTCGTTTTTTTATTATAAAATACATCTGTCATTCTACAAATGATATTATTCTTCATAAAAATCTGCACATATTATAGTTGCTGTTGGCTTTCTTGATTTATTTATGGAAGCTATCCACCTTATTATTCAATGCAGAAGTAAGCCTATGGACAAGACTTCCAGTTCATTAACCGCTAAAAGAAAATAATGAGAAGAATAATAACGTGCAGCAAATGATAAAACTGTTTACACTATAATCCAGGGTGTTCATAATTAAGATAATACATTAAAATAACATAGTAAGCCAAACCAATTTGTAATATCAAGCAGCTAAACAAACTGTTTTGTACAGTTAAAAATAGCTGGATGCGGATGAGACTGGAAGCTGCTTTTACAGGAAAAATAAGGCGGATAGTATGACCGCTAATCAAAATTGCAGAGCTTAATCATGTTGTACTCTAATAATGTCATGTAGTACAAGAACATTTTTCCAGTTTTCTCTTTAATGGTATATAATCTGCATTAAACCAAACGGTCTGACGTTAATGACGAACTAATGTTTGGAACAGACGCTGTCTGTAGCACGCCACATCTGTCAGTTCACTCACGCGTTTGACCTTTCCAATATGGCGTCGATCGTCAATAACTTGCTAATAGTCGCAACTACAGAATCTATATGTTTCTATCTGCGGTCTTACCATCTGTTTAGCAACGTTGATTATTCTGAAAGCAAATGTATTGCGTTTAATTTTCCTCTGCTTTCTGCTTGAAAGGAGCGCGGTGAAGACGTCACGTGACCTGTCCGTCAGAGCGCCATTCTGGATCCGCGAACAGCTTCCTGCTCACCAGTCGCATTTCAAACTTCTGAAGACCTGACAAAACACTGTCGTTTCAAAACGTGGTGTCATCGTATGTGTGCCAGTCACATCCAGAACCTGTTACCACATACTGTGAGGAGATCCGTCGCTGTTTTAAAAACAAATACTGTCATCGAGTTCAAAATACTGAACATGAGAGTGAGCAACTGGATTATAAGGTAAATCTCTTGACGTCATTGTATAACGTCTAATAATTCACTCCAATATAGTGTGTTTGTCTATTTATATATATATAGAGAGAGAGACCCTGGACCACAAAACCAGTCATAAGGGTCAATTTGTTGAAATTGAGATTTATACATCATCTGAAATCTTAATAAATAAGCTTTCACAATTGTTGTATGGTCTGTTGATGTACAATATTTGGCTGAGATACGTTTTGAAAATCTGGCAACTGAGGGTGCAAAAAAAACTAAATATTGAGAAAATCACCTTTAAAGTTGTCCAAATGAAGTTCTTAGCAATGCATTTTACTAATCAAAAATTAAGTTTTAATATATTTACGGTAGGAAATTTACAAAATATCTTCATTGAACATAATCTTTACTTAATATACTATGTTTTTTGGCAATAAAAGAAAAATCGATCATTTTTATCCATACAATTTTGGATTGTTGGCTATTACTACAAATATGCTTGTGCTACTTATGACTGGTTTTGTGGTCCAGGGTCATATTTCAGCAGGAAATGTGTGTAGAAAGTATTGTCAATGCAATTGCCTGGACATGTATTTGTGAAATTAACCTCATAATTTCCTCCGTTAAGGAGAACCTCACTTCCAGAACAACAATTTACAAATAATTTACTCCCTAATAATTTAACCCCTTGTCATCCAAGATGTTCATGTCTTTCTGTCTTCAGTCGTGAAGAAATTGTTTTTTGAGGAAAGCATTTCAGGATTTTTCTCCACATAACGGACTTCCAAAATGTAGTTTAAATGCAGATTAAAAGGGCTCTAAATGATCCCAGCTGAGGAAGAAGGGTCTTATCTAGCGAAACGATCAGTCATTTTTTTCAAAAAATAAAAATTTGTTTACGTTTTAAGTATTTAAACTACATTTTGGAAGTTCAAAATCGGGGCACCAATGAAGTCCATTATATAGAGAAGAATCATGAAATGTTTTCCTCAAAAAACGTAATATCTTTACGCCTGAAGACAGAAGGACATGAACATCTTGGATGACAAGGGGGTGAGTACATTATTTGTAAATTGTTCTGGAAATGGACCTAAATGTTCAATGATAAACCGCTGTTCAATGCTGATAGGGAGATGAAGAAGTTGTTTTCCTTAAAAATACAAACAATGAGACCTTCATTACAATTTCTCACTAAATATATTTACATGACATACAATTTGCCATCAGTGCAATACATAGGAATGTTGCATAAATACCAAATGTTAAACTTTTTCCTCTGTAAACAAAAATAAATGAGATGACGGCGATCGATGTGACTCTTCTGTAAAGCAACATTTACCACGTTCATACCAGATAAAACAACTTCACAGAAATCATCCCGAACTCAAAACCGGCCCATCGACTAGAAACATAATGTACAGTATGTAGCACGTGTACATAGTATATACTGATTTCCATACAGATCATGGATTGCTTTTGTATGAACATTTTCATATAACTTTGGCAGTTTTTCTTTTTTTTCTTTTTTTTTAGAATCAAACTTGTTTGAAAAAATAAAAAGATGATATCAAACAGTCAACAAATGTGATGTAAGCTTGCCTTTCAGAGCCCATGTTCACAGTGATAATTCAGAAAGGCTGAAAGCCTATGGTAAAAAAGGAAACGTAACGTAACAAAAACAAACTAAAAGAACATCCCACCCCTCCTGCCTGGACCGGCAGCGCTCGAGGCGGTTTTCATTGTTGTCAACGACTATAAAATTACAAACACTTATGAAGAGATTCGTAGCAGTCATCGCCATTTTAAAAAATGGTCTCTTTTTAAAGTCGACTCAAATACAAAACGTTGGAGGGGAGAGGGTCCGAGCCGATGCCCACAGTCACTGCGAACACATGGGAGAGAGACGTCACCAAGAAAACGAGACATGCACCACCAGTGCCGTGTGTTAAAAACGCGAAAAACGAAACCAAACAAACGAAAACGGTGCGAGAATGAAGACGAACGAAACCGCTACACACTTAAAGAGAGGATGATATACACCGGACAAAAGAATCGAGCAAATTTAGAAAGATACCAACTTCACCATAATTCATATGCATTTGTATTTAGTCTATTGTTTTTTTTGTCGTTTTTTTTTTTTTGGTTTGGCACTTTATCTGAACAAATACGATATCTGTTCAAAAAGACTAATCGTCATACAAAACTGTCTCTTGAACATAACTCGGTAGAATATAATATTTGATAGAGAGCATACGGTAGGTAAACACTTTTGTACGTACTTGTAGTTTTAAAATGAACATTCCAACAGATGTTTTACACACATGCACAAAAACAAACACAACCGCGCTTCTGTTCTCCCCGCCTGCCGGTTCTCTACGACACTTCCTCGGCCGACCGCGTGTCCGATTTGAGACGTACGAACTCTTTGGCCACTTCGTCGTTGGTCCTTTGCGAGAGTATTCTCATGATGGTCAGGCCGGTTTCGTCCATGGTTACGCTCTTCACGAGCGGGTAGCAGGCGTTCAGGCTGCCCTTCTCGGCCAGTTCTCTGAGCTGCAGGACCGTCATGCCGATGATTCGGTCCTCTCGGGCGAAGCAGTAGTCCTTCACGGAGATGTGAAGTTCGTAGGCCTCTGGGCCGTGTTCATTACTCAGCACGCTGGACGGGGAAGACACAACAACATCATTTATGTTAATTCACATCAAATTTGTAAAACGTTACGAGTTTGAAACTGATTGCAGTTCAACTAAGCAACAATTCAACAAAAAAGGGGCAAGAAAATAAACCAAAATATTAAAACTTATATAAATAATTTTTTTTATAATTAAAAAAATAAATAAATAAATAAAACTTATATAGGTGACACTTTACAACAAGATTTCATTTTTTTAACATCAGTTAACTACATTAGTTAACATAAACTAACAATAAGCGCACAGTAAACAATAAAATCTATTAATGTTAATTTCAAAATGTACTAATGCATTTTAAAAATCTAAATTTGTATTTGTTAACATAAGTAAATGCACATAGACTTGAACAATAAACAAATGGATTTTTGGTAACACTTTACATTTTTTTTGGTAACATTAGTTAATGCATTACTTAAAATGAATTAACTATAAGCAATATATATTTTACAACATGTATCAGTCTTTGATGTTATGAAAAAATACAATTGTTCATGTTTAGTTCAGTGCATTAACTGAGACTAAACATAAAACATTTGATCTTAAGGGTTGCAAAGGGGTGGAAAATTTCTGGTAAATTTCTAGAAACTTTCCAAAAATCCCTGGAAGATTCCAAAATTTCTGGAATGTTTCTAGAAACGTTCCACTTTTTTGCAACCCTAATTAAGGTTAATATATTCCACAAAAATATTGTTCATTTTTAAATAATGTTAACATAATTAACTAATGTTAACAAATGAAACCTATTACAAATTGTTAGTGTTTTAACTAACGTTAAGAAAGGTTAATACATGCTATGCAAATGTATTGCTCATTGTTAGTTCATGTTAGTTAATGCAATAACTAAAGTTAATAATTTTGACTAATGTAAAACATTAGTCTAAACACTTTGCAGGTACAGGTGACATTTGTTAACATTATTTAATGTATTAACTAACATGAGCAAACAATGAAAAATACATTTATTACACTATTTATTAATCTTTGTTAATGTTAGTTAATAAACATTTTAATCGTTTATTCGTTCATCGTTTGATCACACTAGTTCACAGTGGATTAACTAATGTTACCAAGCACAAGTTGTGATTTTAATTCATTAGTAAATGCTGAAATTAACATTGACTAAGATTAATAATAAATGCTGTTTTGTTCATTCTTAGTTCATGTTAACTAAAGTGGTTAACTAATGTTAACTAATGAACCTTATTGTAAAGTGTTACCATTTTACAACATGTACTAATCTCTGTTAATAAAAATACAATTGTTCATTGTTTGTTCATGTTAGCTCACAGAGCATTAACTAATGAAAATGCAACTGTATTAGAAAATAAACATTAATTAAGATAAATAAATTCCCTACAAGTATTGTTCATTATCAGTTCATGCAAACTAATAATGCAGTTAACTATTGTTAACAAATGAAACCTTATTGTAAATTGCTAGTTTTTTTTGGTGACACTTTACCATAAGGATCATTAGTTAACGTTAGTTAACTACATCAGTTAGCATGAACTGAGACTAACTTCAGCATTTACTAATGCATTATTAAATACTCAAGTTGTGTTTGTTAACGTTAGTTAATGCACTGTGACCTAACATGAACAAACAATGAACAACTAAAATTTTTATTAACTAACACTAACAAACTAATAAACATATTGTTCATTGTTTATTCATGTAAATCCATTAACTAATGGAAACCTTATTGTAAAGTGTTAACGAAAATTTGAAGATTAAGTTTTATCCATATATTACATCCAATATTTCAACTCCTGTTATCACCATGCTAAGTTAACCACTCAATAGCTCAATGGCTTCTGCATGATGTGCATAATGAAACCAGAAATGTATTAGAAAAAAAGGGACTAAAAGGTCAAAAATAGTCCAGTCACTAAAAGTATGATTCAGACATTTTAAAAGTTCAAATAATGCACATATTTGTACGTAGGAATGATATTATCTTTAAATTTCAACCCTCCAGAATATCTTGACTCATAGATGTCAAAGCATTTTAAAAGATGAATAAAATAAATGGTACTTTTATGTTTAAAATGACATCCGCTGGAGATTTTGTTCAGTCATGTCAGCCTCAAAAGCTACTGTATTTTATTGTACGTAAAGCTGACTGACTCATGTTGAATAGTACTCATTTTATCGTATTGATCCTCTTTTATTGACCACTTTTGCTTGCGTATCAAATGCTATTTCAACTTCACGGCTGACTGTGAATAGAGCATCTCTACAATGACACGATTCATGTGTTCAGAAAGTCTGTCATAACAGCTAGCACAACATGCACGAAGATGTTTGTCCAATGCATCTTTTCCACAGGCATATCATGCAGCGTTTCTGTAACCTGGTCAGCTTAATGTTTATCAGACAGAAATTGCATTTACAGAGTGAAAAGCGCCACACAGGAGCTCTTTTATGATTCCACACAAAAAAGGCTTAAGACTCCATTAAGCTAAAAGGCCCTTAATATCCAAAGGTGGGCTTTGAGTTCACGCTATTTTACGTGCGCTCTAAGAGAGAGGTTAATTCAGTGTGTCATTGAGTTTGTGCCGGGCTTCCGTCGCATTTTACTCGAACGCCTTTGAAAAGCCAAATGCGGGGCATGTTGAGCCAACTGAAAGCCTTTCTTAATTATCTTTTCCTTCACAAGCTTAAAATGAGACTGTCAGAAGTAAATCTTCACGTGGACGCTTGGTTTCTGTGCTCTTGTTCAAGTGCATTTGTGCAGCTTAAAGGCGATCAGTCAACGCCACCGGCGAAAAACCAGGAAGCAGACGAGACGATCGCTGATGTCGAATGCTCTATTTACAGTCAGATGTGATTCATTCATTTCACGAGCAAAGGGGCCCAATAATAAGAGATAAAGTGAGAAATATTCGCCTGGTCCA
Source organism: Labeo calbasu (assembly GCA_019740295.1). Lineage (NCBI taxonomy): Eukaryota > Metazoa > Chordata > Actinopteri > Cypriniformes > Cyprinidae > Labeo > Labeo calbasu. The sequence continues at coordinate 2,068 of JAHKKF010387744.1, read as the reverse complement.
AGAGCTCCCTATAAAATAAAATAACTTTTATTAGGCTACTGAGTTTTACATCGATCTTTCAAAAGTACGATTTCTTTCTGTAAAACTTTTAAAATGAGGGCACGGTGACTGAGTGAAATGAGATTACAGAGGGAATAATAGTGATCACGTATCTAATCATGACATTTTCAGTAATATATAATCCTGTGGGGTTCACATCTAACTCTTATAAATCAATTCTGTGATACTTTGATATACGCTACTATTCAAAAGTACTTTTATTCAGCGATGATGCATTAATTTAAGCAAAAGTGACAGTAAAGACATTTATAATGTTGCAAAGGATTTTTCTTACTTTTCTTTTTTACTTATTTTCTTACTATTCATCACAGTATTAACAAAAACATTAACTATTCAGTACTGATAAATATCAGAAATGTTTGTTGAGCAGCAAAATTAGCATACTAGAATGATTTCTGAAGGATCATGTGACACTAAAGACTGGAGTAATGATGCTCAAAATTCATGATTGAATCATAGAAATAAATTACATGTTACAATATATTCACATAGAAAACCGCTATTTTAAATTGCAATAATATTTCACATTTTTACAGTATTTAATGTATATGTTACTAAACATGGACAGTACTTTTTGTACCATATTTGGGTACATATCCCCAAAAAATTATGAATATAGACAGGTTCAGTTCCTATATGAAATGAATACTCACTACTGGAATGTTTCGTTGTATTTTGGAGACCAGTTGTTATTCTTGGTTTTGGTGCTAAACTTGCGTTTCTTGTCAGTCAGGTGCGGGCCGATGGCGTTGACCTCCACGAAGGGGCGAAACATGGCGTTCGTCTGCCAGTTGATATTGTTCACACCCACAACTGCAGAGAAGAAGAGGATGCTCTTCAGTTAATCATCAAATACAAGTGAGTCATGTTTAACTATATGACTCACATAACCAGGTACAAGAAAGATATTTCACCTCTGATGTGTTTTACTAGAGTTTCCGAACCAGCTCTAGGACTGTATGTACTGTAACTAAATCATGGGCCAGTTGTTCAGAAGTAATCTGATTGGATTTTGGCCATCGGATTGGATCAAATCTTCACAAAATCCACAACACTATAACATGTAATATATCCCCAAATCCCCAAATAGCTGTCAATATCAAACAAAAATATTATATTTAATTTTAAGTGTTTTTTTTTTATTATTACTGCTTGCAAACTACATTGGGGCAATCATCAGAGATGTACCAGTCAGTAGTTATTTGTGTAAATGCAGTGCAAAACTAGAATGCAAAACAAAATCCAGATCATTCTGATCCAAATTAAACGTTTTGAACAACTGGCCCTTGAACTTCACTACTAGAGTGGGTTTTCAAGACTCTGAGAAAACCAACATTCAGACCTGCTTATACTGGGGAATGGTATAGGATTTACTTTGAAACAGTTTTACTTATAGCCTGCTAGTAAATTTTAAAAATAAAATACAAAAAAATAGCAAGTAACTAGGGGTGGGAGAAAAAAAATCAATTGTCCGATGCATCACGATTCTCTCTTCATATTTCTGAGCTTGTTTTTTTCATTCCTGCATGTGGCACGTGTGCGCTCCGCTGCGGGTGCGCTTCGGTCGACACAGAAACAAACTGTCCTCGTGCTGCGCAAGCAATTGAAATGAATGGGTTTCATAGCACAGCGCAGCTTTTCCGCGGTCGGTGTGAAAGCTGTTAGACGTGTGCATTGCTTGACAGTGTGTGCTTCCACCTGCCGTGTTTTACTTTAGATATGCTTTCATTAATGCCGTTTGAAATGCAGTACTATTACATGCACGAAACTCCCACACTGACGGACTTGCGATTTGTGTTTGTGGTCCTGAAGTTTAATTTCAGCTGCGATTAAATGCACTTCCATTTTCGAATACTTATATACGAAATTGATGTTCACACAGTCAGTTATGTTTTTTTTAGAGCAGGACAAAACATTTGATATATCGAAATAGATCTGTGCATTAGTGTGAATACAGTCTGTTAAAGCTGCCACTGTCAATGATCTCATCAGTAATAATCAAACGGCA
>JAHKKF010387730.1:0-11370 GCA_019740295.1 Labeo calbasu | reverse complement strand
CAATTCAGATTTTAACTAAAAAAATTATATATATATATATATATATATATATATATATATATATATATGTGATAATAACTTTTTTCCTCACATCTCTGATATATCACAATTCTGACTTTTCTGTAATATAAACGTGAAATTGAAAAAAAAAATAATAATAAATTTGAACTACGAGAAAAAAGTTGGAAATGTGAGATAAAATAATGCATATCAGCTAATTAAATAGTCTAAAACATTCACTAAATTAGTCGCTCACAGATGTGAATAATTTAATTTAACAATAATTTATTTTCAGCACAACTAAAACAGAATTTAAGACAGAGAATCTGAGTAGTGTTTATTCATGCAAAACTGGTTGTTTCTTTGTGGTTGGCAAGTAGGTGAGCGGTTCTTACATGCCAAAGTTTAATATAAAATAATAAAATTTCTGGCATGAAAAAAAAGGTATCTCTTAATTCAGGATCAAAATTCTGAGATATAAACACAGAATTGTGAGACATATGAATTTGCAATTCTGAAAAAATATATCTTGCAATTCAGATTTTAACTCAAAATATATATATATATAAAAAGGTAATAACTTTGTTTCTCACACCCTTTTTTCTCGCAATTGCAGGTTTATATCTCACAATTCTGACTTTTCTGTAATATAAACTTTAAATTGAAAAAATAAATAAATAAATTTGAACTGGAAGAAATGTTGGAAATGTGAGATAAAATGATGCATATCAGCTAATGAAATAGTCTAAAACATTCACTAAATTAGTCGCTCACATATGATATAAACACAGAATTGCGAGACATAAATTTGCAATTCTGAAAAAAATATATCTTGCATTTCAGATTTTACCTTTAAATAAAAAATATATAGAAAAGGTACTTTTAAGAAACTTTTTTTCACACCTCCGATTTTTTTCTCACAGTTGTAGGTTTCTATTTCACAATTCAGATTTTTCTGTAATACAAACTTAAAATTTAAAATTACACTGCAAGCCATTTAAATAGCCTAAAACACTCACTAAAATAGTTGTTCACAGTCCTGAATAATTTAATTGAACAATTATTTATATATAGCACAGCAGCTAAAACAGAATTTACGAGAAGGAAACTGAGTGCTGTTATTCATGCAAAACTGGTTGTTTCTGTGTGGCTGCCAAGTAGGTGAGTGGTTTTTACATGCCAAAGTTTAATATAAGTTTGTTTAAATCACTAACCAAAGTATGATCCACATATAAGTAGTAGGTTTATTGATCCTTAGCTTAACAAACATTTGAAAATCGAACAATAAGCAAGCAGATCTTCGAACGTACTGTACTTCAGAAAGCCAAAATCAAAACCCCAACATCTTGAAACATTAACCTAACGAGCCATTAGTAGAAACCAGACGTGCAAGTACACAATTCATCATCCATAGCAAATGAATCCGAACAGTCTGATGTGCACTAAATCACGACTAATTAGGTCCCTTTGAGCAACAGGCTGCAGGTACGCGGAGCAGAGAAGCGATTGAATCTGGCATCCCTCATCCGCTCTGCATTTGCAAGAGATCATGTACACTGCCAGTGCAATCACTCTCAAATTATGACTCACCTTTCTCAATAGACTGAGCTGGAGTGAAAACAATAGAGCACTAAATACAGGCTGGCAAGGCTTATTTTAATCAGAACACCAGTGCAATGGGGAAAAAAACAGAACAACGGCGCAGACCTGGATAACTCGGTCACCGTTAGAGAGCTCATGTCATCGTTTGTGTTCGGTGTATAATTCATACAGCATGGCTTTGTCTGTAACTGCTAATATGCATCATGTAGGGCTCTGTTTTAGTATGTTTCACATAAATCAAGACAGTGTTTCCTACAAGAGTTTGCTGTTGCAACAAGAAGCTCTAATCTAAACATTAACACTGTCCAAACATATTATTCACACACTAAAGAAATTAATTCAGCCTGAATGCATTAAATTGATCAAAAGTGACGTTAAATGCGTATATAATGTTACAAAAGAACACTAATTTCAAATAAATGCTATTCTTTTGAACTTTCTATTCATCAAAGAGTCATAAAAAATGCTGGTTTCTACACAAAATGTTAAGTAAAACTGTTTTAAACATTGATAATAATAAGACATGTTTCTTAAACAGCAAATCAGCATATTAGAATGATTTCTGAAGTATCAAGTGACACTGAAGACTGAAGTAATGATGCTGAAAATTCAGCTTTGCGTTACAGGAATAAATGACATTTTAATGTATATTCACATAGAAAATAGTTATGTTAAATTGTAATAATATTTCACAATTTTATTATTTTTACTGTATTTTTTATCAAATAAATGCAGCCTTGGTGCGCAGAAGAGACTTCTTTAAAAAACATTGACACTGAACTTTTAATGGTAGTTTATACATTTTGAACTGAACTATTTTCAACTGAGGTAAAAATAATATTTTTTTTTATCAAAAATAATAGATTTTATATTTTAGGACTTAAAAACTCATTTATTATCAAGCAGAACACAAATTTCAATGGCCAGTGTGGTCATCTAACAGAAGACAATACAAGTTTCCATAACTTTGTCAGCCATTGTCAGAACTCGTATTTAGATATTTCCTCTAGTGAGTAATCTTAAATACTCCTATGCCACGTACACACAGCAACATTTTAGGAGTGACACCGGTATTTAAATACAGCAAATCCCTTAAATTATCATTCAGGAGTCCCTCCCAAAATTGCTTTAAGCATAAAACACAAATGCCATCAGTCTTACTTGTTTGGTGTTGGTTACATTTCACAAAAGTAATATAATATGCGCTTACACTTTATTTTGATAGTCCACTTTAGACATTCTACTGACTATAAGTAACTTTGCAACTACATGTCAACTAATTCTTATTCATTTGCAACTACGTCTAATAACTCTCAGAGCAGACTGTTAGGTTAGGTTTAGAGTTAGTAGAATAAGTTGACAAAGTTTAGAAGAGTGTTAGAAGTAGGGCTGTGTATTGAAAAGAATCTGGAGATTCGATCAGGGGTTGTGATACAATATGTTGCGATATTGTAAACAAGGTGATATATTGGGATATTTCTTATTTTATGAACAGGACATAATTTTAAGAAAGCTGTAATTAACCACCATATGCAAACCATTCAGTGTTACTGAATCACTTTTTGTGCAGAACGAGAGGGGGGAAAATAAAGTGCTTGCAAGATTCTTTAGTTATTAAATGTATAAAATGTAAGCTATGGAGTCAAAATAGGGCCATATATATCTGCAAAATAAAACAGTGTTTTGCAAACAAAAAATATGTTTTGCAAATAAAAATAGTATTGAGAAAAAAAATTGCTTTTTTGCAAGTAAATAATTGCGAAAGAAAAGTTAACCCCTGAGAGAAAAAAATAAAGTTTAGCAAAGTAAAACTTCAGCAGCATTGACTTTGCAACACATATTTCCCTTTGCACCGCTCCTTTAAATCCGCGTTTCAGTCATCCGTGCCTCTACGGCGCAAGCTTTCCTTTGCGCTTCATTTTTCTATGCTTGATGTATTCCCCACCTGTAAGTCGCTTTGGATAAAAGCGTCTGCTAAATGAATAAATGTAAATGTAAATGTAAATGCCTCGCTTTGTGTCACTGATTTGAGGTGGGGGAGGGGTCAAGAGGTTGGGGTGTGTACATTAACGCTAACATTAGCGGCGTGCCCTTATACTAATATATCCTGTCACTTGTTAAGTTCAGAGATAAGAAGACTGTAATCTAGCGGTCAGGATATAAGCTCAAAACGAAGCAACTGTCATGAATCTTGTATGATTATTTATTTTTAAATATCGATATTCTGTTTTTGAGAATCGATACAGTATCGCCAAATAAAATATCATGATTCACAGGTGTATCAATATTTTCTTACACCCCTAGTTAGAAGATATTAAGCAGACAGTCTACTAATACTCTAAAGACTAGTTGACATGCAGTTGCAAAGTTGCTGTTAGTAGAATGTCTAAAGTGCACTATCAAAATAAAGTGTTACCTAATATGCACTACATAGATATAATATAAATGATTTTTAGATGGGAATTTGGCTGTAGAATGTGGTTGACATACATTACCAAACTGACAACAATATTTAACTATAGCGTTCTAATTTTGGGCTGCTGATTGCAAAAATAGGACCTGTTAGAGCTTCTCACTAAATATGATGCATTTCGTAACATTTTTGCTTTTGACAGCCATTTGTAAGGTGAAGAAGTTTTGTATTATGGTAGTATCAGTATCAGAAAATATTAGGCCTTATGCGAATCAGCAGTTTTTGTTCAAGACGCAGGGCTGTTATTGCTCACCCAGCATTTAAAAAGCACAGACTGTATAATTACAAATGTGTTCATGTGCTGTACCAACCCTCACTGGTATAACCAGCATTATGAGATGGTTAACTAGACCAGTAAAGTCAGTGTTGATGCAATAATACTCACAATAGGACATTAAAGTGTGACAATAAACTTTGCCATAGTTGAAACTCTGCCAGCTTACAAGATAATGTAAACAAACAGACAGCGTTTCTTTTAAACAGCTTAAACAGTCAGGAACTCATAAAATAAATAGTTCAGAGCATCCAGAACTTTCCAACTCCACATATGACAGAGGTTTATGACTCATTAAGTCATACGATGTCAGTTGTGTCAGTTGAGATGACTGATAACTAGCCCGAGGGTGAAAGGTAGCAGGGTTAATGGTATTTGTTGGTAACATATGACCTACAGGCTGCATAGATGCACTGCATTACACTTATTTTTGAGTCTTTCAGATGCTCTGCACCTGGAACAATCTTATAAATGGTTTTATAATGTATTCAGGGCTTTTCACACAATGTTTAACCTGGGGTTAATGTCTTTTTAACCCCAGGTAAAGCAGAGTTTCACACTTTTAATTTTAAATGGCGTTAGCAATGTTTTTAACCCTGGGTTATGAAGATCTGCTCCAATGAACTGCAATGCTAAAGGTGTAAACGTATAAAGAATGTTACAGTGAGTCATTTAGACACAGACAGCCAATCATAAACTGCCTCACTGCTTGCCTCATTAAATATTCATGAGCTTTGTGGAGTTTTCAGTTTAGTATCAGTTTCTGAAGGAAACTGTTAAACATGTCGAACAGTTAATCTGTGTTTTAATTTTTTGTTTTCAAGACCTGATTTATCACAACCTTGAGACGGATGCACAAGCAGATATAAACACAAGTAGCCTACGGTAGCCTATTTGTCCACATAAATTTGCGAAAATAAAGTTAACCTAGGATTTACAGATCTACAGTGAGAAATCTAAAAATATGACTATATAAAATGATTTGCTAAACAAATGTTATGTGAAACAATCTACATGTAAGTGTGCATTTAAAAAAAATAAAAGCATTCCCGCATATAAATATAGAACAACTTACACTTCCGAAAAGGAACATCTTGACCATACGTAGAATCAGATATGCCCAGAATATGTGCAGCATCAACAGGATGACAAGCATGAGGTTAAAAAAGTAATATCCAAAGAATGGCGGGTAGTAGTCGGGAGGATAAACCCACGTGCAGTGAATGATCCTGGAATAAAGATACATGAGACAGAGACAGTTTTAATATCAGTTGGAATAAACAAATAATGCACACACGTTATGTAAAATGCACCTGTGAGTCTTTATCAGAGCTTGGAAATAATAGTCACAAACACAGTTCTTACCAAAATGGAAAGATTATGAGTCGCGTGACTATGAAGGCAACAGCAAATACCACAAAGATGCCGTTGCACGTTCTTTCCCATTTGGCGTAGTTGAAGATCTTGGCGGACTGCAGAGAAATAATACAAAAATAACAAACAGGTGCAGTTTGTACAGTGTCAACCAGGGTTATATGTATGTACACTGCTGTTCAAAAGTCTCTTATGCTCATCAAAGTTCCATTTATTTGATCAAAAATACAGATAAAAAAGTAATATTATGAAATATCATTGCAATTTAAAATAACAGTTTTCTATTTCAATATGATTTAAATATAATTATTTCTGTAATGCAAAGCTGATATCTAATATGCTGATTTATTATCAATATTGTAAATACTTGTGCTGCTTAATTTTTTTGGAGCCTGTGATACTTTGATGAATAAAAAGAATAAAAAGAATAGCATTTATTCAAAATAGAGATATTTTCTAACAATATTAGTCTTTATTATCACTTTTTATCCATTTAACACATCCATGCTAAATTAAAGTATTAAGAATGAAAAAAAATTCTGATCACAAACTTTAAACAGTAGTATATATTGTTAGAAAAGATTTCTATTTTAAAGAAATGCTATACTTTTTAACATTCTATTCATCAAATAATTCTGAAAAAAGTATCACAGGTTCCAAAAAAAGTAGAAAATATTGATTGATAATAAATCAGCATATTAGAATGATTTCCGATGGATCATGTGACACTGAAGACTGGAGTAATGATGCTGATGAAAATCCAGCTTTGCATCACAGGAATAAATTCTATTTTAAAGTGTAGTAAAATAGTAAACCACTGTTTTAAATTGCAATAATATTTCACAATTTTTTTCTGTATTTTTAATCAAATAGATTCAGCCTTGATGAGCAGAAAAGACTTCTTTAAAAAACACTGAAAATAGAAAAATGGCTGTGTATATGTGTGTGCGTGTAAAAATTAACATAAGCTATACAGACATGTTTAAAACAAACAAAAAATAATAAAAATAATTTATGATTTAATTTAAAAAATAATAATAAATAATAAAATTACTAAAACTTTAACATAAATTAAAACGAGAACACAAAATGTAAAAAAAAAAAAAAAAAACTTCAAAAGCTTAAGTTTCTCACTTATGCTAAAATAACAACAGTGTCAATCATTTGAAACCAACAAGAACATCAGTTGTTCAGTTTGCACTGTTTAATAGTGACTCTAAATTATTCTAACATTCATAAACATTCATAAACATTCATAAAGATTCATAAAGACTACATTAAATGGGTTGACAAACATATTTAACAAACTGGATTTTTTTTTTGAGTGACATATTGGGAGGATTTATCCGTTTTATTATTATTATTTTTATTTATTTATTTATTTATATATATATATATATATTAAAGTTGTATTTTGCCTGAGTGCACGGTGAGATGTCAGTGTTTTTGGTTGTTTGGTGTTAGTCATAAAAAAAAAGTTTAAAGCCTTTCCTTATCCCATCCCACTAAATGCACTGTCACTCTAATACAGGTGTAAATGGCTAAAAATGCAATATAGAATAATCAAATCAAATAAAATGTGGCATATTATTAACCTCTAAAAGAATGTCAGAGGAATCGTGAACGAGCATGACCAGGGTCCCGACTCGGATGTAGTTCCCACACCAGGAGAAAGCCAAGAGCGTCAGTGTGGCCCAATGATGGATGATCTGCTCTTTAAAGTCCTGAAATAAATATATACAAGAAACATTCACAGAAAGTTTTCACAATCATTCTCCGTGACAGAGAAAAAGCAGATGTGCAGTTAGATGAGATAAAAACAACAACAAATCATTCAGGCTTTAAATGACAGATCGCAGTCGCTTTCATTGTGTAAATAATGATCAGATGTTTATATCAGGTCATGTGATGAATGGTTAGGCGCAGACGAGAGTCTGAAATATAATTTGAAAGATTGAGAGTCGTTAAAATGCTTCTAGTAGATAACGTGGTGTCACATGATACTGACCTTTCTTTTGACGTCGAAGGTTATTCTGAGCACCAGCGACAAATAGAAGCTCATCTCCACAATATAATACCAGTATTGAGACTCTAGCATGGACTGCAGGAACAAAAACACAACAATGAGCTCACAATAACAAGAGATGACCACCGTTACAGTTTTATGACGGAAAATGTAAAAGACTCTGATTGATCTGACTTCTAACTCGTTGCGAATTTTATGTAATTCATTGTTCTTTGACGCAGCGGGAGTTTGAAGAGGGCTGTTTTTTCGAGTGATTATTCTAGGAAACTCAATGTTTTGAGTGCCAATCTGAATGACATCACTGCTCTTTTGATTACAACCTGGAACTCACATAACAAGTGAGAACGGTTCCAAAAAAAACTTTCAGCCGGGCCAAAAAAAGACATCTTTCTTCTAAATATGGCCATGTTTGATTTGGAAACAGCGTGCGCCTTATTATCTGCCTTATTTATTAGCCGTGCTGCAAATTTGCGCATTGCATGAACCCTTTATTGGGGCCAGGTCAAAGTGAACAAAGTCTCGCCTGCTCTTATTAGTGCAGGTGAATTGAACAATAAAATCTCCCTTGGAACAAATGCAAGCAAATTAATGAAAGATCTGAAGACTGGAACATACCTGTCTGGGATAGCCGTTCCACATCTCCCGCAAATTATAAAACCAGGGTTTCTGTAATAAATAGATGAATCAATATTCAACTTTATGGAGCATGGAACATTGGCTTTTATTCATTTATTACAGTTTCTGGAGCCACAAGGCGGCTGTGTTCTAAAACCTAACATGCTGCCTACTTAGGTGCTGTTTTAAGGCATCACAGGCGCAATCTCAACTTAAAGACTTCAAAAAGCCAATCCCTTGTGGAAATCCCATCATCAGGGCCCTATGATTTCCTTGATGCGGTAAACACGGATTCACAGAATCCAGTCAAAAAAATATAGAATTTCGGATGAATAAATCAAATGTAGGTCAGTACACTTAAATCAAAATGCAGTATGGACTAGTGACTGTGAATGGTAAGCCAAAAAAAGACTAATTAAATATGAATCCTGCATGTCGCTCTGTGAATGAATGCGCAGATATGTGGTTTCGTTTACTTCACATGTACCGATGTGCACGTGGAGCTCGTGGTGTACATATAAGAGTACATGAAAACAAAAACAATCTCTAGAACTGTTCTGAGAGTCACTTCATGAACATTGTACCATTTATTTTGAGAAAAATTATCATTATATCATGTACAAAAAAACCCTTCAAAATAAAAGTTTGTGACCAAAATGTATTTCTACTACTAATAATAAACATTATTTTTTCATAATTTTTCTTTCTTGTTTTGACTATAACCGTAAACCACATTTTGTTTGCCAAAAAAATTAAAGGGTTTGTTTAGTTTTCTTTTGATTAAAAGAAAACAAATTAAATACACAACACTGTATTTCTGGAAGAAAAAATAAATGAATTAAATACAAATAAAGATGTTTTTCTAATAAAATCTATTGAATTAAAAATGCTTTTGATTATAAAAATTGTATTAAACCATTAAAATGTAATCTAGACAAGTAAAACGGAAAAAATAATTTGGTAAAAATAAAACAGAATTTGAATAAATAAAACGTATTTCATAGGGCCTTAAAAATGCAACTTTTGTAAAGCCTAATAAATTGCTGTTAGATTGTGTAAGTTTCATAATTCAATTAATTAGACATGCTTTTGATTTATAAAATTCAATTTAACCATAAAAACAGACTCCAAAAAAAAGGAAGAAGAAGAAAAAAAGCAGAATCCAGAAGGGATTCCAGGGGGATAATAATAATAATAATAATAATAATAATAATAATAATAATAATATAATAAAGCAGAATTTGGAGGAAAAAATAAAACACATTTCATAGAGCTCTACATAATCTAGTGGTTTTCAACCAAGGGGGCCTCAAATTTAATTAAATGTTTTAATTTAAGATAAAATAAACTTTAAAATAAGGTAAACAATAAGGTATTATTTTTGTTTTGAAGAACTAGGGATCCTACAGTCTTGGAAAATTGTTTCCTGTGAGGAAACCTAATTTTAAAGTTGTGATTTTTAGACCTAGAAAAGTAAAAAAAAAAAAAATATATATATATATATATATATATAAAATGAATTTACACTTCTGTAGCTCTAAAATATTTTGTTGGTTAGAAATTGAGTGCAATTATGTAAAAAAACCTTATCCCTAAATCACACTGACTGAAAAAGTAATGTAAATTCATGGAGTGGACAACAAATAACATAGAATTATGCTATTTTTCCTTAGAATTAATTTATATTTAGTTACTTTTTTATATTTAGAGAAACCGTGAGTGTCTTTACATTTAAAATAAATCGAGAAAACTAGGTTTAGGGGGCCTTCGAATATTGTTGTGGATAATGGCGTCAAAAAGATTGACAACCACTGCCATAATAATGCATTGCAATATTTAAACCCAAATATAAATATTCTCATCCACCTTATTTTTTTTCCTTAAGAGTGGTCACAGCCATTTGTAAATTTTATGTCCGAGGCTTCCTGTCTCATCTGCTTCCAGGAAGAGTGAATAAGTTTACCCAGTATTTGTGTGAACTGTATATTTTGCCATTAGCTTAGCAACATGATAACACCAAATTCTATTGTTATCAGTTGTAAATTACATCCTCTTAAGCGCTGTGCATGCACACAATTTGTATGATGCTGCCTATGTAGACTGTCCCAAATTGCTCTGTATTTCCCACAGTGCTCATCTGTCAGAGGTTACAAATGCATTAGATTTGTCGACCCCTGAGGGCACCACAGAACTGATTAGTTTCAATAGCCAAAATCATGTCAGTCATCAGTACAGGAAAACAGGCACAATGTTCACATATTTTTTACTTCAGCAGACATGCAGTAGGATATACAGGTATATGAGAAGAGGATAAACTCACATCATACAGGGCTATGATTCCACCAATGAACGCCACCAGATAAAACACCAATCGCCAGCTACAGACACAACCCAACAGAGAGGAAAGCTCATGTGATCGGGGATTACATTCAGATCAAAACAGCTAGTCAACACTAGTCTTGACAGCATAAGCAGACAGCAACAAATTAGCAACCACTTGGGTATTAGGCCCTGTCTAGACTTGTGCCTTATGACCACTGCAGTGCCCTGTGGGTATTACATGTGGAACAGTGTTTTACGATAAGGTTTCATTTGTTAACCGCATTAGCTATCAGGAAGAGTGAACAAAACATTTACAGCATTTATCTTAGTTAATCTCAACATTTACTACTGCATTTTAAGAACAAAAGCTGTATCTGTAACTTAAGTTAAGGTGAACTGACATGAACATTGTTATTAACTAACTTTAACAAAGGTTAATAAATGACGTAAACAATAACATTGTTCATTGTTATAATATGTTTGTAGTTAATGCATTAAAATTGTTGTGGTTAAAATAAAAATCTCTGTAAAAAAAAAGTATATATATAAATATTATAAAATAAAATAAATATTATAGAAGAATATATATCAGGATTCTTTGATGAATAGAAAGATCCAGAGATCAGCATTTATCTGCAATAAAAAACTATATATATATATATATATATATATATGAAAACTGTG
>JAHKKF010387728.1:0-11775 GCA_019740295.1 Labeo calbasu | reverse complement strand
TTTTTTTTTTGTTTTGTTTTTTTTGTAAATAATGAAAAATTAAAAATTCTGTTATTGATTAGGCTGCTCACTTTCATGCTACCTTTCTGGGCCTTGAAATGGTACTTGCGTTGCCATCTATATAAGGTCAGAAAGCTTGAAGATTTCATCAAAAATATCTTAATTGGTGTTCTGAAAATGAACAAAGATCTTACGGGTTTGGAATGTCATGAAGGTGAGAAATGAATGACAGAATTTAATTTTTTGGGTAAACTATTCCTTTAAATTTAGAATAAGTCAAAGAGAGACTGGCAAAAAATGAACTCATTTTATTGACCTGTTAACATTTGTGTTGTTCCCACCAGACATTTGATCATAGAGAACTTCATCCCACTGGAGGAGAAGAACAAGATTGTGACAAGAGCCACTTTTGATGAAGAAGACGACCTTTGGAAAATTACCCCCATCACCCGTATTCAAAAGTATTTAGACTTCTTTTTGAAATTTGAGACTGAAGTATTCTTATGGCTACCAACATCCTTCCCTTTTTCACTATAATGTTTCTCTCTTTCTTTTTCCAGTGATCAGCAGATGATGAAAAGGCCTGTTTCTGCAGTGGGCTACAGACGGCCTCTGAGTCAGCACGCCCGTATGGCCATGTTAATGCGGCCTGATGTCAGATACAAGGTATGCTGACACTGTTCCCATAATCCCCCGCACAGCACTACACAAAGGCTTCGGTTACAACACTCCCTCACTCTTTACAGTGACACAGATGAGCTCAGGAGAATCGAACGCACATTGCGTCCTCGCTCTTTTGCCTTCATCTTTTTATATTCTCTCCTGTCCGTCTTCCAGGCTGAGAATATCTTGCTGCTGGAGTTGGACCTTCCCACCCGGACCACAAAAGACTACGAGGGGCCGGTGATCGCGCCTAAAGTGGCTGCGGCTCTGGAGGACGCTCTGAGGGAGGAGGACGAGATCCAGGTGGACGCCTCTGGTCTTCGTGCCAGCCTGGGCTCCAGTCCAGGCCTCAGTGCCTCCTCAGCTGCTGGGTTTTCCAAGAAACCAAAGTCAGGGTGAGAAATTCTCGCTCCAACCTCTTTCTTTTTGTTTATTTTTCACCTCTTTGTTGATCCTTCCTTAATATGCTTTTTCGTTTCTCCCCACAATCCTCTCACAGCCGCCCAAAAACTGGCAAGAAGGTGAGCACTCCAACTTCAGCTCACAGCCCTTTGTCCGGCTCAGGGTCCCCTCTTTACCCACAATCCCGAGGCCTTGTGCCTAAATGACACTGGCCCTCTGTGAAAACCTTCACTGCTCCATATAAACTGACTCACTTTGGCATTAAAGTTGTCAGTTTTTAAACACAGGTTGAACATCTTGGTGTGGTATTTGAACCCACCAGTCTGCCCTCAAGCTACCTTGTTTTTAGATGTCGCTTCAACGTCCTGTTCATAGCACCTAAAAAAAAATCACATTTGGCAAGCTTTAAAGTCTTAAAGCTCACTGCAAGATAAAGTTCCACAGATTTAGTTTGCACTAAATTAAGATGTTACATGTTTTGTGTGTGTGTGTGTGTGTGTGTGAGGTCATTGAGACAGCAGATGGTCTCGCCATTGACCGTACGTGTTAGTTACATCATTGTGGGGATGTTTTTGTCTGTGTCCAGTTTTAGGATTAACAAATTTCTCACATAAAGTAGCTGGAGATAAGATTTATGCTGGTTTGGGCCACAAAAAGCACTGTATTGTTGCTGTTCGATGAGAGAGTAAGCACATTACGTCATTGGCTAAGACCCAAAACAACCTCTAAGCCTTTCTCGAAGACTCTTTGAGTTGCTTTGGTTGGGGGAAGGGCCCAAAAACAGACTCTTGAGTTCGGCTGTCATCGCAGTCAGTGCTGTATCTAATTGGGAGTTTAACGGTCATCACATACTAAAAATATCAGGGTTCCAAGGTGCCTTAGATTCTCTTTACATACAAAAGTTTGGTCTAAGAATCCCTTGACCTGATAGCTGGACAGTAGAACGTGCAATCCACAAAAACCCCAGTGGATGGTTCCTGAATGCTTTGAATTACACTATAAGCCTGTTGTGTTGGGCAGGCTTGTATTTAATGTTCAAATGTTTAAAGGGACAGTTCACCCAAAAATAAAAATTATGTCATTAATTATTCACCCTCATGTCGTTCCAAACCTGTAAGACCTTTGTTCATCTTCAAAACACAAATTAAGATATTTTTGATGAAATCCAAAAGCTTTCTGACCCTGCACAGACATCAACGCAATTACCACGTTCAACGCCCAGAAAAGTAGTAAGGACATTGTTAAAATAGTCCTTGTGACATCGGTGGTTTAACTGTAATGTAGCTACGAGAATACTTTTTGTGCGCAAAGAAAACAAAAATAACGACTTTGTTCAACAATTTTTTCTCTTCCGTGTCAGTCTTCGACGCATGTTCATGAGAGTACCACAATGCGTAAAATCGTTATTTTGCTTTCTTTGCGCACAAAAAAGATTCTTGTTGCTTCATACAGTTAAGGTCAAAAAGTTTACATCCCCCTTTCAGAATCTGCAAAATTGTTTTACCAAAATAAGAGGGATCATACAAAATGCATGTTATTGTTTATTTACAACTGACCTGAATAAGATATTTCACATAAAAGATGTTTACATATAGTCCACTAGAGAAAATAATAGCTGAATTTATAAGAATGACCCGGTTCAAAAGTTTACATCCCCTTGATTTTTAATACTGTGTTCTTACCTGAATGATAGACAGCTGTGTTTTTTTTTTTGTTTTGTTTAGTGGTAGTTGTTCATGTGTCTCTTATTTGTCTTGAACAGAGAAGTCCTTCAGGTCCCACAGATTCTTGGTTTATCAGCATTTTTGTGTATTTGAACCCTTTCCAACAATGACTGTATAATTTTGAGATCCATTTTTTTCACACCAAGGACAACTGAGGGACTCATATGCAACTATTACAGAAAGTTCAAACGCTCACTGATGCTCCAGGAGGAAAAACGGTGCATTAAGAGCTGGGGGGTGAAAACTTTTGAACAGAATGGAGATGTGTACCTTTACATGTAAATTACATGTTTCCCAGAAGACAAAATAAGTTAAAGTTCTTCAAATTCAAAAAGTTTTCGCCCTCCCGCTCTGATACGTTGTGCGTCCTTCTGAAGCATCAGTAAGTGTTTGAACCTTCTGTAATAGTTGCATATGAGTCCCTCAGTTGTCCTCAGTGTAAAAAGATGAATCTCAAAATCATACAGTCATTGCTGGAAAGGGTTCAAATACACAAAAATGCTGGAAAACCAAAGAATTTGTGGGACCGGAAGGATTTTCTGAAGAACTGCAGGCTGTAAAACTGTTCAGGACAAACAAGGGAGTCATGAACAATTATCACTAAAAAAACAAACAAACACAGCTGTGGATCATTCAGGTATTAGGAATCAAGGGGATGTAAACTTTTGAATGGGGTCATTTTTATAAATTCAACTATTTTTTTTCTCTTGTGGACTATATGGAAATGTCTTTTATGTGAAATATCTTCTTTAGGTCAGTACTAAATAAACAATAACACGCATTTTGTATGATCCCTCTTATTTTTTGTAAAATAATTAATATTTTGCAGATTCTAAACTTTTGACCTCAACTGTAACATTACGGTTGAAACGTAGTAGTTACGTCGCTGTGTACGCAGGGTGATAAAACTCGGATTTCATCAAAAATATCTTAATTTGTGTTCCAAAGATGAACGAAGTTCTTACGGGTTTGGAGCGACATACGGGTGAGTAATTAATAACAGAAATTTCATTTTTGGCTGAACTATCCCTTTAAGTTGGGGATCTGTAAACAAGAGTTTGACATGAGTTAGTCTTATTGAACTGTCAAACCTTGAAGGTAATACCATTGCCTGCTGCTACTGTAGGGTTCCTTTACCCCTTGTGTCATAGCATACAGTTTATGTATATTGAGACATGTTAGTATAAAAATCTGCATTATCACTGCAGTTGTATTAAAATCGAAAAAATAATAAATGCAGTCTTAGAATAACATTTTGAAAGGCTAAGTTATTACCATACTAGTCAGTTTTATATTCAAGCAATTGTAGATAGTTTTTAACAGTGGTATTTTCTTTGCTTAGATTTATATGGTTTATTTTTGAATATGTATTATTTAAAGTTGTGTACAAATTTATTTTTGCATATGAGATTTAAGTATCATTTTCATGTGATTCATTCTTTTGTGTTAAGCGGATTATGTTGTCATTTAGCAAACGTACAGCTTTTGGATTGTCAGAATGTACTGCAAATCCTGATGCTGGTCATTGAGTGTGAATTACTTAATTTAAATACTGTATGCATTATCTAATCATTATTCATGCTGCCACTCCCGGCTGTATTATTGCATAAGTCATTAGTTAATGTCTCGTTACTTTTGAGGTTTTAGCATGACATAAAAACATCTAAAACATTATAGGCAAAATGAAACCGTATGTCTGCAGTCAATACTCCACTTTCACCTTCTTCCATGTGATGCATGAGTTCAGTGCTGATAAACACACTGAGAAAATAAATTTACTGTTCACACAGATTTTTTTGTACTAAAATGTTTTTGAATTTGTATTTGAGTTTAGAATGCAAATGTCTTAACCACCTTTTAATTAAAGGATGATTATTAGCTATTTGAAGGTGTAGAAGCCATTTTTTCTGCTTGCATTTTTTATTCCACCCACATCACATGGTACTCTCTCTTGAATGTGTGACAAAGACTGACACGGAAGAGAAGAAATTGTTGAATAAAGTCATTATTTTTGTTTGCGCACTAAGTGTATTCTCGTAGCTGCTTAAAATTACGCTTGAACCACTGATGTCACATGGACTATTTTAACAATGAACTATCCCTTTAAGTAATAAAGGACTTCTCAGTGTTTCGGCTGAACTTCATCCTCTTCCAGTTTATGGTAGCATAATGGTAGTCTTGTAATCTGAAGCACATATATATGAAGAATGTTTTATTTAAGCCCATTTCCACCACTGGATAAAATTAATAAATAAATAAAAGCTTGTTGTGACTTTCTATCTCACAATTCTGACTTTTTATCAGAATTGTGAGATAAAAACTCACAATTGCGAGTTATAAAGTCCAGTTTTGAGGGTGAAAAGACTGTTCTCAGAATTGTGAGTTTATGTCTCTTAATTCTGTCCGAAGTCCGAATTGCAAGATACAAACTTGTATTTGTGAGAAAAAAAAATAAAAATCAGACTTTTGAATTTTATCACAATTGCAAGAAATAAAGTCAGAATTGTCAGATATAAACTCGCAATTCTGAAAACATGGTCTTTCCCCTCAAAACTAGACTTTATAACTCGCAATTGCAAGTTTTTCTGACAATTTCTAACAATGAGATGAAAACATTTGCGAGAAAAGTCAGAATTGTGAGTTTTTATTAGGAATTTCTTGGAGATAAAAACTTGCAATTGTGAGTTATAAAGTAATTTTTCTTGCAGTTATGACTTTATAACTCGCAATTGTGATAAAACTCGCAAGTCTGACTTTTATTTTTTTTTCTCACAAATACAAGTTTGTATCTTGCAATTCTGACTTCTTATTTTTATATACACAATTCGGAAAACAAACAATTCTGACTTTGTATCTTGCAATTTTGACTTTTTCTCACAACTGTGAGTTTTTACCTCGCAATTTTGAATTTAACAAAATTCTGACTTTTTTCCTTACAATTGTGAGTTTTTACCTCACAATTCTGACTTTTTTTCTTACAATTGAGTTTATATCTCGCAATTCTGACTTTTTTCTCGAAATTGTGCGACAAACTCACCAATTGCACAATTGGTCTAGTTTTGGGGGAAAAAAGACTGATGTGTTCTCAGAACTGCAAAATTATATCTTCTGAGAAAAAAAGTCATAATTGTGAATTTGTATCATGCAATTCTGAAAAAAAAAAAAAAAAAAACAGAACTGCAAGATGTACATTTGGAATTTTAAGGGGAAAAAAGAGAAGTCTGAGAAGTCTCAATTACCTTTTTTTGTTTGTTTGTTTGTTTTTTTTTATATTCAGCGCTGGAAACAGCCTTCCATAGGGTTTCCTTTTTTTTATACACCAGCCCATATTAACCTTAACAGAAAATTCAAAACAAGTTTACATTTTTTTAGTTTAATATGCGCATTATGCAAAAAATTACATCAATCATGCATTAGAGCTAAAGAATCCACCTTATTCTTCAACATGAAAGTAAGGTCATGGGTAAGACTTCCAGCTGGTTAGCTGCTATATCGAGAAGAAAAACAACATGCAGTAAACGATAAAACTGCTTGCACTACAAACCAGTGTGTTCACAATTAATACATCAAATAAGACACACCAGTTTGCAATATCAAACAGCAAAACCAGCTGTTTTGTATATCTGAAAATAGCTGGACGCAGATGAGACCAGAAGCCACACCCATAAAATTTGCAAATGGCAAAAGTTTACATACGGCAAAAATAAGGTGGATAACTGACGCTTAAAGGGTTTGTGATTAGCTTTTTAGCTAAATGCCCAAATTTTGGATTCTTAATCTACAATAAATACCAGTGTTCAAATGATGCATTACTTCCATTTAATAAAACACTTAAAGGTTTTGGAATTTCAATTACATACTCTAAATACAATACACATAAAATGAACAGAAATAACATGCTGTCCAGTGTGCAAACTCAAACTTTATTGAAGGTTCAGTCACCTACAAGCACACAGTCGTTCTGAGCAAAACCTGGTAGATATGCTTGTACATCAGATGAGGAAAGACTATCCTTATAATAATATCCAGGGTTTTATGGGCTACCTAAGCATTGGTCTCATCAAGGAGAACAAAAGAGAAAAGCTCCTGCATTGATGAAATTGTAGAAATTGAACCTGGGATCAAAGAATTGCCAGATCCAACCATTGTATGCTCAGAAAAGTCTTCCTGTACAGAGGTTGTTTTACTATCACTGTGATATATAAAAAGCAGATCAACATTTTTGGTCAAAAAATAGAAAGGTCCTAACATTTTGGTCTTTTCTTAAGGAGTTAAAAAAATAACATGAAATAAATGTTTTCCTAAAGTATTCCTGAGTAGGGCCAAAGATTCTGAGCACAATGATTGGAATTTGTGAAAAATACCCAAGTGCTTTACATACCTCAAATTTTTGGCGATTGCCAATAAATAGAATTTTACTAAAAATGTTTCTCCTTCGCACAATCTTTACAATTTTATTGTAAAGCTTGCGATTTGACACAATGAACACGTAAATCACTGTGTGTGTAATTCTGACGGATAAAGATTTTATAGTCACTGGGTGCAAAAACGATGTCTGCCTTCATACGAGCGTGGAATAAAGTTACGATGCCGCGTCAACGCATCGCTAATCGAATTTACATGATGTAAAATGCGTCAAACCACCACAAACTCCATTACTGACAAAATGTGGGTGCGCTACGGCAGTACACATGCAGACGTTATTCAGTACACAGTAGAGGCAAGGAAAAGAGTTCAACAGTGGAGGGCCAACTTTGGGGTCTCGTGTAAAGGTGCGGTCACACCAGCGAAATTTCACAGGCAAAGAAAGTCCAGCGTCAATAGTGTAGCGATGCACAAAGTCACTTTCAAACCAACCAGATTCCTTTTGGTTGTAAGGAAATTTACTTAAACAACAAGAACGCGAGCGAAATCTGTGAGATTCCTATTGAAATTACTGGGTTCCACCAAGCTAGGGTAAATGTGACCGCACCTTAAAGCTATAAAAAATATTCAATCCGCCACGTCAAACTACGCCACATCCCAAAGTGACGCTACTCTAAAAGAGCACACATCAACAAGCAATTCCCACAGGGACAATGTATCGTATCGTACGCTTTGATCATCTCAACCGAGGGGAAAACTGAATTAAAAACGAGCTGCGTGAGCTTAGGCGACGTTGATTATTCAGGAAATTAGCTCATCCTTCAGTTCCATCTCTGTACATCCCGAATCAAGGAGCTTTGCTTCTCAAAGGGATATGGATATCATGATGTCATTAATTGAGGACGTAATTGTCATGCTAATCCAGTTGAGAGGAGGAGGAAGAAGAGAAAGGCTTTTCTTCACATCTAATCGTCTTAGCGCTACCCCGCACGTGTTATCTCTCGCCACGTCTCATTTCTCCCTGTAATACAGCAGATACATCTTCAGGGGTTCAGGTAACGGGAGTCTGAGAATCTTCTCACGCAGAATATTAACGGGAGGCTCGGCACGAGCGCAGCCGCCTTTGCTTTTCTCGTCTTCGGCGCCGCATCCGTCCTCGTCTTCCTCGGGCAGGTCTTCTCTCACTCGGCGGCAACTCCTTTCTTCTTCCTCCTCCACTTCTTCTTCTTCCTCTTCCACCCCTCCGGGGTAGTTGCAGTCGTCCATGGCTGTGGGAATCATGGAGTCGTGGAGGACCACGGAGTTGACGCACTGGCGGTAGAAACGCCGACAGAAGCGGCGGCGTTCGAAGCGGGGCCCGTAGCGGTGCATGGCCCGGGCCCCCGGGAAAGACACCCGTCTCTTTGTGCGTCCTTCCCCCATAGCTATGGGCTGACGCAAAGTGTGGCGAATAGCAATACGGGACAGGTCCTGCAATGTCCGCACTTCAAAAATGGCTGCAAACAGAAAATGAGGAGGAAGGAAGAGATAATGTTTTTGTCAATGCATTTTAGCATTTTAAAAATGTATTTATGAAGGTACATCAGCGCTGTAAGCCTGTACATTAAAGCGCAAATGAAACTATTAGGGGAAAAAAAACAATTTCCTAGAGACATCAGTAATGTTGGAATCAGTGATACTGCCCTTCAGTCATAAAAAATATTTAACAAATATTAAGAATATACTGTCTTTATGTTGTTTCTACATTAATTTGAAGATTTAATGTTAAATTACTGCAATATAAAAGTATATATAAAAAATTCAATGACAGGATTAATTGCTATTAATTTCAGAAAAATGTGCGATTAATTAGTTTTTTTTAATCGATTAATTCAAAATGACATAAGATATTAAGATAGTCTTGTTTACTGTAAAACAGATCAAAATGAAGTGAATTTATTATTAAAACAAGAACAAATATTTGCCAATGAGCTCAGAAAAGTCCTATTGGCAGATATCTGTTCTTGTTTTAAGCATAAACTCACGTAATATTGACCAAGTTTTAATTAATTCTAATCTAACTTTATTTTTTAAAGACTTTTATTTTTTAAAGAAATGTATATTGATTTAAGAACGTTTCATAAACCAGATATAATGGTAGATTTTTTTTTCTCCCCCATTTAATGTTATGACTTTATGAATTTAAGACTTTCTGCTCTGATTTATGAACTTTTCAAGGTCTTATTTTGTGGAAGGGCAAATTTTAAGATCTGCAGAAACCCTGCAATTATGATAAAATAATAAGAATAATAAGAAGAAGAACAAATTCTAACTTTATTTTTTACAGAATATCACACAAATTTTCTTCCGAGTTTTTATTTTAACAGTAAACCTCTGTTGTGCAGGACATTGTTTGCCTTTAATTAATTGCTAATTTTTTATTTTATTTTTTTCAAGGATTAACTGTTAAAAGCTTTATGCCTTCAATATACAACGTTTTTAGATTGTTTAAAAAATTTGAAATCATCATATTTTTTTACTAATAGAAGAGAACTAAGGCCTCTTCACACCAAGAATTTGTAGCAAGATTTTTGTAAACTCCCAGTCGAGGAAGAAGGGTCTTATCTAGCGAAACGATCTGTCCTTTTTTCTTTGAAATTACAATTTATATACTATTTAACCTCAAATGCTCATCTTGTCTAGCTCTGCATGTGTATTCCGGTTCAAGACAGTTAGGGTAAGACTAAAAACATCTCGTTTTCTCCTCCAACTTCAAAATAACCCTACATTGCTGCAGAAGTACCGACCCAGTGTTTACAAAGTGAACATGAAAAGAAGATCAAACATCCTTTTCAAAAAAAAGTTAAAACAGCGATTTAAAATGATTTTAAAATTGGAGAAGAAATGAGATGGGAGTTTGTCGACATACCCTTACTGTCATGAACCGGAATACACAGAGTTCACACAGAGCTAGACAAGATGAGCATTTGAGGTTAAAAAGTATATAAATTGTAATTTCAAAGAAAACAGGGCAAATCGTTTTGCTAGATAAGACCCTTCTTCATCGGCCGGGATCGTTTAGAGTCATTTGAAGCTGCATTTAAACTACATTTTAGAAGTTCAAACTCACAGGCACCGTAGAAGTCCACTATATGGAGTGAAATCCTGAAATGTTTTCCTCAAAAAACAATTTCTTATCGACTGAAGAAAGAAAGACCTGAACATCTTGGATGACAAAGGGGTGAGTACATTATCTGTAATTTCTTGTTCTGGAAGTGAACTTCTCCTGTAAAAGGTGAATTCTCATTGGCTAGCAACAATTATAATATAATATCATTTATCAGCTGCAAAAAATCGATTCTAGCAATGTGTTGTTAACGTTATAGTTGTTTTTTGGACTTCACTATTCTTGGTTCATAAAACATTAATAATTACAGTTGTCGCTATATTTATAGTTGTAGGTGTGAATTATCTTTTACACTGTAGTAATGGGTAGTTTTTTGTATTACAGCTTGTAAATGATCAGTGAAATTTGCTTTATTTTATGTTTACAAACACTTTCAGAAAATGATAAAAATTCTGACTGGACTTGGTGAAAATAATTTTGGTGTGAAAACTCATTTGCAGTTGATGTCCTTGTTTGTAGTAGACTCTCAGTGTACTCACGTAAAGGAACACTCCTAGGTCTGCCATTGACATTCTGTTTGGGCTGGACGAGCGGGGCAAAGGTCACAGCGATGATTTTCTTGGTCTCCCAGGAGCTCTGACCTGTACGGGTGATCTTGGTCAACTGTAAAAGAGTTTCTAATTAATCACACTAATTACACATCATTCGACGTGAATACTAAATACGCACGTGTGTACACTGATTTTGTTAGTAAAATGCAAATAAAAAATGGGATTTTAGGAGCCCGTTTTGTGGCTTCAGTGTCTTTTAGCTTTGAAGTCACGCATTTGCTTGTTTATTTTTTAATACACGCATGTAAAGTTCACAGTCTTTTCCTCATGGGAAAATGCGCCAACAGTATTTGCACACATATCCAAATATTTCCCAACAAAGTGGGACTAAAGCCGTTCTATATGTCAGGAAATGTCAACACAAGAAAGAAAACTACATTCATCAAACCATTTCCAGACATTTTAAGTATGTAGTAGAAAACCCATGAAAGTTTTACGTTATTCAAAAAAATCCACGTCATTTCAAACATATTTTGTACATTATTTTGATGATGCAAAATGGTTGCACTCTGTGAGGTACTGGAGCTAACTGTTGCTATTTTAACCAGAATACACAACTCAGAAAATAAAATACTGATACGATGCCACATTGTGCGGTGTTTGGTTGTCATTTTCAGTTGAAGTGCAACAAGAGAAGTGATGTAAGTCGTCACAGCTTTCCTAGCAATAAGAAGGGGAGAAAAAAAAGAGAAGATGCCTGCGGACGAATTAAACGAATTATTAAAGGAGAAGTTCACTTCCAGAACAAAAATTTACAGATCATGTACTCACCCCCTTGTCAACCAAGATGTTTATGTCTTTCTTTATTCAGTCATAAAGAAATTATGTTTTTTGAGGAAAATATTTCAGGATTTTTGCTCCATATAATGGACTTTTTGAACGTCCAAAATGCAGTTTAAATGCG
>JAHKKF010387713.1:0-14333 GCA_019740295.1 Labeo calbasu | reverse complement strand
AAGGGTGTTTGATCTTTTTTGCATGTTCACTTTGCAAAGACTGGGTCGGTACTTCTGCAGCGATGTAGGATGATTTTGAAATGATTTTTGAAGTTTTTTTTGAAGTAAACTCAGGGCACCATAGCAGAAGAATGCTGAAGTGTTTTCCTCAAAAAACATAATTTCTTTACGACTGAAGAAAGGAAGACATGAACATCTTGGATGACAAGGGGGTGAGAACATTATCTGTAAATTGTTGTTCTGGAAGTGGACTTCTCCTTTAAACAGCTTTATCATTTGTTTCTGTTGTAACTGAAAGATTTTAGTGTAGAGCTTCAGGCTACTTAATGTTATGTGGAAAAAAAAAAAAAATCTCACATACGAGATCAAATCAACTCAAATGCTTTTATTACATTTCTTTCTCTCTCTGTGCTGTAGTTGCAGTAATGATGACCTTGTTTGTGGACTTGAAGATTCATTCATACTCAAACTGTAGGATCATAGCTGTAGCTTCATTTCTTTCCTTTTTCTTTTTTTTCTGAAACTACACAACAGTTTTAGTACCTCTAGCTTTTTGCCATTTCCAAATCAAAAGTTACATAGTATACAAGTATACAGTTGTTGTTGTTTTTTTTTCTTCAAGAATCGTGCTGTGCATTATCAAAAGTATGTTTTGTTACATTCATCAAATTAGATGAACTTGT
The DNA here is from genome assembly GCA_019740295.1 of Labeo calbasu. Lineage (NCBI taxonomy): Eukaryota > Metazoa > Chordata > Actinopteri > Cypriniformes > Cyprinidae > Labeo > Labeo calbasu. Next base: position 13,650 of record JAHKKF010387713.1, on the reverse strand, counting down.
TTCTTTTGATTCCGGTGTTCTCAATATTAAACTGAAACACAAGATACTCACTGTCAATCACTGAGGGCATATTTTAATATTTAGGTGTTGTTCCTGAGAACTCTATGAAGTTGAAATTGCTGCTGAAAACTGTGCAATTCTGCATTTGTACCATTGTGTCATTTTCAGATGAATAAATGTTTCTAAGTCATTTTTAAGCTGTGCAAGTCTCTTATAGACTTTGGTGGTCTGGGCTCTGTCAGGCTGAAACCTGTTCAGTCCTGTCCCGACCTGACCCTCTTTGACCTCTGTACCCCTCATATAGCCCAGAGCAGGACACTGATCCACCTCCCTCTGTGTTTCAGTAGCTTTACGTATGAAATATTCTGTGTGAATCTCTTGTTTTCACATCAGTGAACCCCAGGACCGTAAACGTGCCAGAGACTTCCATGCTTTCACAGAATGTACTTTAGTTAATGATTTTTCAAATGTTTTAATCGAAAGACAAAAGTCCACTAGAAAGTATAATAACAAATTCACTTTATTTAATTAAAACAATGCTTTTTATCGTAAATAAAAGAAGAAACAAAATTACGTTTTTATTAATGTTTCATTAGATTTGATTTCATTTGCTTAAAATTGCCTATTTTATGTTTGCATTTATACATTTAAGGCACTTTTATCTAAAGCGACTCACAAAAGAGGCGCTAAAGCAACAGCCAGTGACGTTCATAATACGCAATGCCATGTTTACTAGATTAGAAAGAAAGAATGAAATAATTTAGTGTGTGCATAAGTGCATTGGTTTTCTCACAACAATCAACACGGGATTTGTGGCTCTAATGTGTCTCAAAGGTGAAACTGAAGTGTACTGTATTGGTAGAAAGCGTGCTGCATACTGTACTCCAGTATGTGTCTCTGCCGTCGGCCGCTCTGGTAATGTGAGAGCGAGTAACTGGACACTGCAGTTTGGCAAGGGGTCAAGATGCTCAAGCACCAGCGCTGAACTGTTTTGCCTCTGTTACCAGCACTGTTGTGCACTCTCAGTCATTTTAGGTTGAAAGTGCACTGATTTGAAGAAAATTTAATTGAATGACCCTTTGGCAACTTGAGAACCATTTTTCCTACAGTACACTGCCCCAGACCCCCTTACTGTAGAGAGATTTCTCCATTATCCTGAATATTTAGTTAACATTTAAATGTAGATTCAGTAAACCAGTGCTATTTTATTATAATGATTGAATGCATTTATCCTGGCTAAGAAAACAATTTGCAAGAAGTGGTGTGGTGAAAAACACTGCATTACCACATGAGAGCGCACAACACCACTGCATCACACACAGCATGCACACAAAATATATATATAACACTAATATATAGAAGATGGCATTTATTTATTTATTTTTTATTGTTATTATTTTGATAACACTTAACTTTGAGCCTTTTATAGAATGCATTATAAAAGTAGTTTTAATGATGCCTCATAATGCACCTTATAATGCATTGTATGATTTCATGAATAATGGTATTCACAGTTATAATAAATTATAATATTTAATGTTGCACCTGTAAAAATGCATAATCCATTAAAACACATGACAAAACAAACCATTAAATATTATAAATTGTAACTTTTTACACTGATTAATTAAAATATACTTGAACTTCAAAACAATTCATAGTTCAGCTGAGTTCATATTTCATATTCAATCATGTGATTAATAATATTTGTGTGTGTAATTGCAATATTTAGCATTTAATAATTTAATTCAATTTAATTGTTGTTAGTATTGTTATTATCATTATTATTAAAGATAAAAAAATATTTTCTGTTGACCTAGCCACTGATAAATGAAAATATACTCAAAGTTCAAAACAGTTCATAGTATTTAATAATGTGATATTTGTGTGTAATTCCAATAATTTGCATTTAATAATTGTTTATTTAATTTTAATTAAAAATAATTTATAGCAAGTCAACAAATGATTAATATTAAATTAATTATATACCAATTAATTTAGCTGTTTAATAATATTTAACTGCATACTGTATTTATTTATTTATTTATTTATTTTATTTTTTAACTTCTATTAGAGGCTCAATCAACCAAACAAATTCGGTTACAGATTGGTTGTCATATTTGCTCTTTTAAGCATGAAATTTACAAAATAAAATAATTAGGTTCACAATAAATTCAACAGAAAATACTTCAGGGGGAAAAAAAAAAATAACAGCATCAGATATATCCCCAATACAAAGTAATCTGATGAGGAATATCTACAGTCTACTGCTATTTTGTACATAATAACAAGCCGAATAGACTGATTTGCATGCGTATGATGACGTCACCCTCCAGGGGTCTTCGAGGAGGCGTGGTTTGGTGACGCATTGCGGCTGGGACTTCATGAAGTGAGCATGTAGATCAGTTGAGATCGGGACACGCACAGGATCGCTGTATGGTCGAATGCATGAGCGAATGATCATGTGTGATCGCAATGCATCGCTGCTGTAGCTGGTGCATGCAAATCAAAGCCCTGAACATGGCAGAGCTGATGCGTACATGAGCCGAACACTCAAATCAACGCCTTAGAGGTGCTGCGCACTTACAGGATTGATCGGATTGGTGTGTGATCGATCAATGAGGATCTGAATCATGTCAAGCGGACAGGACGAGAGCACAGTCCGGGTGGCGCTCAGGTAGGGCACTAGCTAGTGTGTGTGTTACTGATGTGCATTCATGCACTTGTCACCTGCTGCAGCCAATGCACATGTGCGGCTCCCATTTCTCCTTGAAATCAGTAGAAACAAATCAGAAAAAAAAAAAAAAAATTGGTTGCATAAAATTTGTTTCCAGTATTTCATTGTTATAATTATATGTATGATATATATGTGTGTATTAAATTATATATATTTGCTAAATCAGTAACATTTTATTTCTTACTACTGTTACACCGTGTCCTAACCATGTAGCAATGGAAAGTTTCCAGCAACAAATTATTTCTGTGTCTATGTTGAAAATGCTGCACTCTGGGACAAAATAACAGTCAATCAGGATTTTTCAACCTCAACTTACAGTTATATTATTGCATGATTTTGGACCAATTAAATTTCTGAGTGGGCGAGGCAAACCAGCGTAACGCCACATATAAACTGTCCCTGTCAGAAATGTAAACTTCCCTACTATAGAGTATGTGGAAAAACAGTATGCCAAAAGAGTATACCTAAATTCATAGTTTTGTTTTTTTTGTTTTTTTTTTAAAAGCTTGGTCTATGTCATGTGGAGCAGGCCTACACAACTTCGGAAGCACCACCTGTCTCAATTTAGAGACTGCATCCTTCAAAGGACACAGACTAGGTCACTTGGTTTATAACGTTAGTTGTTAAATTAAGTTGAAACCAAGTATTTTGATGTAAAAGTGTCTGCCATTTTCTCTCTCTCTTATAAAACAAACAAACAAACAAACAAAAAAATCCTGTCATCACTGGTGCGCAATGAATGTTGGGATCTATTTGTTTTGTCCTTCATGGGCCGGGAAACAAAGGCCACATTTGAAAGAAGCATTCAAACTGGGACAGCCTCCATCTCACCGCTGTGACACATTCAATCTTTGAATACAGCCTTCGAAGGATGCAGGCTCTGAATTGGCACTGGACAGCAGGACAGTGGTAGGCCGTGTGTCCACCTAAGTTTTTTTTTTTTTTTTTTTTCCCCTAATCCTAGTGTATTGTTTTTTTTTGTTTTTTTTTTTTCAGTTGTTTTCAGTGGGAGTGCCATTTAATTAAAAACTCCAGCAGTGGTGAGCTTCTATTTAACGCTGCGCACTTGGCATTATTTCTGGCCACCAAAGGTTGACAAATGTTCAGCTTTGGGTGAAATGCAACGGTAGAGGAGGGGTGGGACAAATATCACCAACCGTCACATTCCACTTGTACAATGACTGAACAACAGTGGAGAAAAAGTGAATATCGCTGGTTTCCAGGAAGCCATGTCTGTACCGCATGACATCTCCAGACTACAACAATATTAAATAAATAAAAAATGCTTTGAGGAACACTTGGTTCATTTTCAGCTGGCTAAAAGCGCATTACACACTACCTAATGCTGCATTCAATTTACCTCGGAAGTCGGATGTTGGAGCTGGGAATGACATCACACTCAAGTGGACTGTGTTCCAGTAGAGAAGTCAGAAAAAATGTAACTTGAGTACACTCATGTTTGCATTAGCAGTGTTAGCAAAAACAGAGCATTAGACTGCATATTGTAAGTGCAGACACTCACATAAATCATAACAACACGTCACAGATAGAGGCTGGAAAGTAACAAGTGTGTGACTCAATACTGACACAGGAATATAACAGAAGCTTCATAAATATTATTAGTGTTTGTGACCCTGGGCCACAAAACCAATAGCACGGGTATATTTGTAGCAATAGCCAAGAATACATTGTATGGGTCAGAATGATCAATTTTTCTTTTATGCCAAAAATCATATTCAGGATATTAAGATCATGTTCCATGAAGATATTTTGTAAATTTCCTACCATAAATATATATTAACACTTGATTAGTAATATGCATTTGGATAACTTTAAAGGTGATTTTTCTCAATGTTTTATTGTTTTTGAACCATCAAATTTCAGATTTCCACGTAGTTGTATCTCGGCCAAATATTGTCCTATCCTAACAAATCACTTGGGGAGCAGCCATCTTGAATCCTTAACTTGGGGTTGAGCGAGGCGGACTAGTGGTGCGTTCAAGTCATGTCGGATAGATCGTATTTACGAGTTGAACGCACATGAACGCCACCACAAAGTCGTTATTACGAGTGGGAAACTCGAAGTTGGGGGCGTGTCAATAAAAAAAAAAAAAAAACGTGTCAGATGCAATGGATGCAGCCAAAGACAATAGATATGCAGCGTCTATACTGACGTGAATTTGTTGAAATGAATAAAATGATTATTTATTTGTAATGTACAATAAAACTATATAAGTTACATATACAAAATATTATATAATTACCATAGAATATATAATGATGCAGTTTATCACCTTCATATATTAAATAAACATAGGAAAAAAATCAAAAACACAATGGTGCACATTCTTTATTCATCATTTTGTAGATGCAGAGTTTAAAAAATCTTTGAATTTTATGTAGAAAAGGTAAATTGGCATCTTGTTCCGACCAAAGTGACTTGAACACACCTGACGTCATAATGACGGCTTGTCAACTCGTAAGTACAAACATCCCAGGAGGACTTGAACGTAGCGTAAGTTCCTGAGAAGAACTCCGACTTGGGTGTCTTTCTACCTCCAATGAAAAATCTAAGACAACATAAGTCTTGAAACTCGAAGTGTACACGTGAAAGCAGATGCTTGTAACTTTCATTGAAGCTTTTTTTTTTTTTTTTTTTTTTTAAATGTGTGCGACAACAAGAAGCCTGTGTTGGTGTAGTTGTGTAAGTAGGTGCAGTGAAATGTACCGCAGGTGAAATACAGTAACTCCATTAGGAATCCAACTGATTGGAAGTTTTTGGTGAGGATGAAAAAGTTCTCAATGCAGAATTTGCTTAAAATCAGCTGTGCATCATCAAGTTTGTCATGTAGATCAGCTCTGCACATTTTGTATGTTTCTAAATCTGACACAGTTCAGTTCATGGATCTTTCTCTTAACGAGCTGATGATCTGAATCAGGTGCGTTAAATGAGGGAGACATACAAAATGTGTAGAGCAGTGGGCCCAGAGGTCTGGAGTTGAGAACCACGGATGTAAATCATATTGGCCAACAGAAAACTGCTTGGTTTGTACAGTAAATGTGTGAACTGTCCATACCTCACTACACTATTGACAATGCCTTTAAAGGAGAAGTCCACTTTCAAAACAAAGATTTACAAATAATGTAGTCACCCTCTTGTCATCCAAGATGTTCATGTCTTTCTTTCTTCAGTCATAAAGAAATTATGTTGTTTGAGGGAAAACATTTCAGGATTTTTCTCCATATAGTGGACTTCTACGGTGCTTCCAAAATGTAGTTGAAATGCAGCTTCAAATGATCCCAAATGCTGTTGTAAACAATCGCAGCCAGGGAAGAAATAAAATAATACAATTTATATGCTTTTTGATCCCATCTTGTCTTACTCTCCCTGAACTCTGGTTTTATTTCCGGGTTATGACAGTTAGGGTATGTCAAAACTCCCATCTCATGTTCTCCCTTAACTTAAAAATCGTCCTGTATCGCTGTTTTACCCTTTTTGTTAAGGGATTTTTGATCTTCTTTGCATGTTCATTTTGCAAAGACTGGGTTGGTACTTTTGCAGCGATGTAGGATGATTTTGAAATGGTTTTTAAAGTTGAGGGAGAAAATACGATTCGAGTTTTTCGACATATACTAACTGTCTTATACACAGAGTTCAGGGAGAGCAAGACAAGACGAGCATTTGAGATTAAAAAGTATTTAAATTGTATATTTTTTAATGAAAATAACCGATCGTTTCCCTAGATAAGACCTCTCTTACTCGACTGGGATCATCTACAACCGCATTTGGGATCGTTTGAAGCCGCATTTAAACTACATTTAAAAGTTCAAAATCGGGGCACCATATCAGTCCATTATATGGAGAAAAATCCTGAAGAAAGAAAGACATGAACATCTTGGATGACAAGGGGGTGAGTAAATTATCTGTAAATTTTTGTTCTGGAAGTGAAGTTCTCCTTTATCGCCCTCAAAATTATATGAAAATTGTGCCACAAAAAATGTGAATGCACCTTTTGGCTGCATCCATATTTGCATAGTTCCTTACCATATAGTTGGTGAAAGATGGTATGTGAATAAGCATTCATAAAAGAGCAGACAAAAAGTCCCCGAATGACCTATTATTTCCATCAAGAATCTGAAGTGCACATACGATGGACACTTCACTATCCCATAAGGCCATGAGAGAGGATTTGTGATTTCCAGTAAATGGATGTAACAAAAATCCAGATTATATTCATGCTACTATTTCAGCTTCAGCAACGTAACAATGACATTATTGCCTTTTTCAACCGGAAGTGTTACTTTAGTGCTACTTTAGTGTGTGTGTGACTGGTTGAGTGGCATTCTGTGCTAAAAGTAGACAGTTGACTGACAGATGATCAATGGAAGAAGAGATATATTGATGAATCTGTTCTTCAGGCCTGTGATCAACCCGTTTATTGTGTTTCAGACGTCTACAGTGATGCATTTTGTTGTTTACGTTCAAAAGTCAAATCAAATCAGCTAGCTTACAGTAATAATTATATTTCAGTCTGAGTGTCTGGACTGTTTTCTGTTACAGGAAACTGAATTCAATACTAGACACAGAACAGATACTGTTTATCAACCAGGTTTTGTGGTAAATTTATGTCAATTTCAAAATATTGCGGCCTTTGAGTATTAAAATATGGCATCAGCAACATCCATTGAAATCCCCTAGATGATAAACAAATGGCTGATAATGTATTTAACATAATATATACCTGTAAATGCTAACCTTTTTTTAATAATATGCTATTGAAGACACAAATTATCAATATAAATGAATTAATTCATTAAAATATTTTAACATTGTTTTAAGTTTTTTCTTGTAATTGAAGTAAACAGTATTTCTTTCCTTGTTTGTACTCTTGTTTGATTAATATTGATGATAAAAGGTCTGTTTGGCTGCAGATATGATTTTTTTTTTTGAGACAAATAAGAGTTTTTGTCTGGTCTGTTTACATTTGCAAACCATTTACAAAGTTTTAAGCTGAAGTAAAGATGCTTGACGTGCTAAACAAGCTCAGGTGTGGATATATGGTCTGTTTATATACGGTGGTTGTGAATAAACTGCTACACTTGTGGTTACAGTACAGTAGATGCTGGCGTGGGTCGGAGGGGCATCTGTGGATGACAGTGCAGTTTTCTTCAGTGAGTCAGCAGTTCTCGCATGAGCAAATGTCATTGTGTGATGAAATTAAAGCCCTGCTCTCATGTCTCACAGATACAGATGAAATGAGACTCGGCTGTGCTTCCTCATGGTGATCTAGTTAGTCCGCTGATAATAAATATTATAGTCATGTTTACGTGTTTGCAGAAGTGCTTCATACTTGCAAAATAACATGCAGTATATATTTATTTGAAACTCTTAAAAAAAGAAAGTTTCCACTTACAAAGTAGTACCATGGTGTAAAGAACATGACATAAAAATTTGAATTGGCTGATATTAAAGCAGGTCAGGACATATTAACAGTTTAAATTTCAATTTAAATGGCATATAAAACAGTATATCATGTTGTATAAAAACTATATAAAACAGTAGTATGGGCCACAATAAATGTAATTCTGACAAAATATTTATATTGATTGAAGAAATGGCATGTAGCCTACACTGTAAAAAACTATTTGTTGATTCAACTTAAAATAATTTGTTACCAGGCTGGCTTAAAATTTAAAGTTCAATCGACTTAAAAATAGTTTAGTCAATTTGAAATGTTAAGTTGTACTAAGTGACAACTTAGATATTTAAGTTCATTCAACTTAAAATGTTAAGGCAGCTGGGTAACAAGCCCAGCTTTTAAGTTTATCAAACCAACTTGTTTGTTCAGTCAACTCAAATATCTAAGTTTTCACTTAGTACAACTTAACATTTCAAGTTGACTAAACTTATTTGAGTTGACTGAACTTTAAAATTTAAAGTCTGCAGGGTAAAAATTATTTTAAGTTGACTCAACATTTTTTTTTTTTTTTTTTTTCACAGAGTATTTCAGTATTTCATATTACGTAAACATTGTTTCAGTTTCACTACTTCGTTGTTGTTTCACATTAATAGTCAATAAAATAAATTCAGTAAGGACTAAATAACAAATTACAAGCAACAGAACAAAAAAAGATACATTTTCAAATAAATTCTAAAGAAAATTTGTTAACAAAAATGTGGAGCAGTAAGTATATATGTATTTTAAATAAATTAATATTTTTATTAATGTATTTGATTAAAGGTGAATTTATTTGATGAAAGGTGACAGTAAAGACATTTATTTTGTTGTTTTGAAATTTTGAGTCATCAAAGAATGTCCTGAAAATGAGAATCAGGATTTTCAGAATCCTGAAGAAAAAAAAGTGCAGTATTATGGTTTCCACAAAAATATAAAGCAGGACAACTGTTAATATGTTTCTTGAGCACCAAACTAAAATATAAATTTGATTTTAAAGTATTATGCAGAAATAAATTAGATTTTAAATATTCAAATAAATATATATTAACAATAGAAAAGTTTAATTGTAATAGCATTTGACAGTATTACTGTTTTTACTTCTATCCTTGGCATGCATTTCTTTAAAAAAAAAAACATTTTAAAAGTCTTACCAACGGTTATAGATAATAATAATAATATTGTATTGTGTTGTATTATTCAGTTAAAATGACTAATTGACAAATGAATTGAACATGAACGTTCCAGTAACATACCATGATGTTACCATTTAAGAGAATGTCTGTCTCGTTTTTGCACTGTTACTCATTTTTTCTAGATGTTGGTATTTGAGCTGAAGCTGATGTGTCAACAGAACAGAGAGCTGTCCAGTTTGTCTGCGGTGACCCCAGTGACGGTCACATCCTTCAGACATAGAAGCTATGCTATAGACTGCAGCAGCCGCATGTGGACATATTCCCGGTCTGCGGCAGGGAAGGAATCTCTGGTCTGTAATTGTAGTTTGTCTAGAAAGCAGCAATATTGTGCAGAACAGACGTGTGGTAGTTTTACCACGTTCACCACACCCAGCGAACTGCACTTTACTTCCTGCATGCTTGAGTTCTCGCGTTCTCTGCCTTGTCGTTGTATCTCTGTTAGTTTGGATTCGCTGAAGTTGTACTGTACTAAATTCTATCAAATTCCCTCAAGCTCAAGCATCTATGAATAAACACTCAGGCAAACAGAGACAGGTTGTGTGCTGCACTTAAAGTCCAATCTATCTCTATATCTAGAGCACATTAAGCTGAGATGTCATCATATACTGTTTCTAAATGTGTTTCAGTCTCTTCTCATCATGGGTCACTGAGGTAAAGAGACAACTGCAGGAACACAGCGAGGGGGCATGATAAAATGTGTTCATGTTTTTAAAATGTTGGTATGTACAGTATGTATGTAGAGGGTGTTGAGCCTGCTGTTGGATCAGTGTTGGTTTTTAGGAGGGCTTCTGTCAACACATCACGCCTCACTGCCTATAGCCTTCCTCAGAATGCAAACATTAGGCTTACTGCTAGTAGTTCATCTTATCACATTCATCTTTGTATGATTAGTTCAGTTACCATACTGATGAATCCATGCCACTTGTTTGATAATGTAGCTTAAACAAGAACAAATAAATCAGATACTGATAGAAAGTAAAGCATTTCATGATCTGATCTGAAGTGCTGTACATTATTGTGTCTTCATGTATTTGTTGGTTGTTTTTGATGAAAAGCAGTTTATTGAGATGTATGTGAAATATACTTTGTGAGTTTTGAGGACTCAACACAATTTAATAGGAGACATATCAGAGTTCAAAAGAGGACAGATTCTTGGTGCACGTCTCTCTGGTGCATCTGTGGCCAGGACAGCCAGTCTTCGAGGAGTATCAAGGGTGATGTCGGCATACCAACATGAAGAATTAACCACATCCAACAGGAGTAACTGTTGACGCAGGAAGCTTCGTATCCAAAATGTATTAAATGTGCATCTTGACACTGCTGTTTCCACCAAAACTGCTCGTCTGTTACTCTATAGAGTCAGTATTTATGGTTAGCCTACTATAGCCAAATCTTTGGTTACTTGTATCAGTGGCAAACGTTGGTTTCAGTGGTGCCAGCAGTGCAAATCTTGGGATATGGACAATGTAAAATAAGTATTGCTCGTTGAGTCTTTCCCACATCCAGGAGAAGCCCTAAAAAAAGTCTTATCACCCAGACTGTTGCATGCCCAGAGTGAAGCATGGTGGTGGATCAGTGATGGTTTGAGCTCTCAATCACTGCTTTTCAACCAGGACTGGTGCCTGGAGCCAGAGCCCAACTGGGAGATGGGCTGTGCTTTTTCACTCAGAAAAATCCTGGACCGGTGCCCTGAAACTTTAGAAAAACTCAGTTTGAAAGGCATTGTTTTTAAAAGCTGTCGGAGTTTAGGTAAATTTTTAACATTAACACCAACTATATATGTCAGTTCAGCAGTGGTTGGCAGAAAAGTCCAACACTCTTCTTCTGCAAGAGATTAGAGTCACAGGTTGGTGATGTAAAGGGTTCTGCTCGCTGCCAGTGGAAGTGCAAACTGCTTCTGAATGAGTGCCACCCTTGATCGAGCACCGGCTCCTGTTTCGGCACCGCCCCCAGTGGAAAAGTAGTATCATGCCATTTCTTACTGATCTAGATAGGCACGTCCCTGCCGAGGATTACCGAGCCATACTGGAGGACAGTGTGCACCTAATGGTTCAAACATTGTACCCTGAAGGTGGTGCGGTGTATCAGGATGATAATGTATCAGTGCACACAGCAAGACTGATGACTGTGATTTGATGAACATTGAAGTGAAGTTGAACATCTCTCATGGCTTGCGTAGTCACCATATCTGAATATTATTGAGCCACTTTGGGGTGTTTTGGAGGAGCGATTCAGGAAATGTTTTCCTCCACTAGAATCACGTAGTGACCTGGCCACTCTTCTGCAAGAGGATTGGCTCAGAAACCCATCTGGCCACTGTGTAGGACTTGTATCTGTCATTCCCCAGATGATACTCTGTTGGCAGCAAATACCAGGCTTTACACCAGGGGTGCCCAAACTCGTCCTGGAGGCGCCAGTGTCCTGCAGAGTTTACCTCCGAATTAGACACAGCTGAACTAACTAATCAAGCTTTTACTAGGCATACTAGAAACTTCCCAGCAGGTGTGTTGAGGCAAGATGGAGCTGAACTCTGCAGGACACCAGCCCTCCAGGACCGAGTTTGGGCACCCTTGCTCTACACCACACTACTAAATTATTGTGGTCTAAAACAAGGTCTTTTATTGTCCAGCCCCTGTATATATTGTTTTTAGTTTATATGTTCCTCTAAATTATTTAATTCTGGTATTTCAGTCAGGTATATTGCCACAGGTGTATACAATCAACCATCTATCCATGCAGTTTGCATTTACAGATATTTGTGAAAAAAAAAAAAAAAAAAAAAAAAAAAAAAATATGGGTAATTCTGAAGAGCTCAGGGAATTCAAGCATGGTACTATGATAGGATGCCATGTTGCAAAGTTAGTTTGTGAGATTTCATCCCTGCTATATATTCCACTGTCAACTGTAAAGGATATTATTGGGAAGTGGAAGTGTTTGAGAATAGCAGCGGTGTCACCAAGTGCTGAGGCGCATACTGAGTAAAAGTCACCAGCGCTCTGTTGATTCCATATCTGAAGGGTTACAAACTTTAACTGGCATTAATATCAGCACAAAAACTGTACGGCAGGAGCTTCATGGAAGGATTTTCCATGTCCAAGCAGCTGCATGTAGTGGTGTCAACAGTACAGACTGCAATACCATTCAGTACTGTAATTTTAAAAACAGCCATTTGAGCGCTGTTGAGCAGGTTCTTAAACACCGCTGATTGGTCATAATATTCATGCGTTCAACTGTGATTGGCTACAATGATGAGCACTTCATGCTCTTCACAGAGAGCTCACATAGAAGCACACGGATACGTTTGAAAGCGGCATCTATCAGTGGATGCCCTAATATATCTGCTCATAGACAGTTCCGCTGATAGACGTGGCTTTCAAACGCTCCTGTGTGCTTCTGTTTGAGCACTCGGTGAAGAGCATGAAGCGCTGATAATTGTAGCCAATTGAGCGCGTGAACACTGTGGCCAATCAGCTGTTTAAGAACCTGCTCAACAGTGCTCAAATTTTAGTGGGAAATGGACGTTTTTAAAATAACAGTACCAAAAGGTATTGCGGTCAGTACTTTTGACAACATTAGCTGCATGCAAGCCTCACATCACCAAGTATAATACCAAGCATGCCACCACTGGACTCTGGAGCAGTGGAAACTTGTTCTGTGGAGTGATGAATTACGATTCTCTGTTTGGCACCAGACACCAGGAGAACATTACCTGCCCTACAGCATTGTGCCAACTGTAAAGATTGTTGGAGGAGGGATAATGGTATGGGGCTGTTCTTTCAAGGGTATGCAATTCCTAGAGAGCCGCTGTCCTGCAGAGTTTAACTCCAACACTAATCAAACATACCTGAACAAGCTGCTTAATGTCTTCAGGATTACTAAGGCTATAAGCAGGTGAGGTTTTATTCAGGGTTGGAGCTGAACTCCATAGGAAAGTGGCTCTCTAGGGCTGAACTTGCCTACCCCAGGGCTAGACACCTTAGTCCCAGAGTGAAGGGAAATCTTAATGCTTCAGCATACCAAGACATTGTGGACAATGCCATTCTTCCAACTTTGTGTGAACAGTTTGGTGAAGGCCATTTTCTATTCCAGCATGACTCTGCTTCAGTTTACAAAGTAAGGTCCATAAAAACATGGTCCAATGAGTTTGATGTGGAAGAACTTGACTGGCCCGCACAGAGCCCTGACCTCAAACACCTTTGGGATTGATTGGAATTAGGGTTGGGCATCGAGAACCGGTTCCAACTTGGAACCGTTAAAAAAAT
>JAHKKF010387665.1:0-10838 GCA_019740295.1 Labeo calbasu | reverse complement strand
AAAAAAAATGTATTCAGTGACAGAAACTATGGGATTCCATAGTCTCCTACTAAATTAGCATTGTAATTTTTGATCTGTTATGGGTTTGAACCAGGGTGGGTGGGATTCTGTACAAACCACCGACAGAAAAAAAGCCCTTGAGATCGAAACGAGTTCTATACTCTCCCACCCATGCGAAATTATAAATCCAGATACTAAGACATATCCATTGACAGCTCAAAGTTCATCATCAGTGCAATACACAGATTGTTGGTGATCTCATCCTTCAGCATACAAACATCAATCCCTAGAGAGTTAGAGCTCAAAAGCCTTTTCCGACAGAACTAACGCTCAGTTGTTTCTGTGGGAGAGCGAGATGCAGATATTATTGCAGAAATTCCCAGAAGACGCAGCAGATATTCGAGGGATCACATGTAAGCAGCTAGTTACACACTTTAGAATATGAGAGACATCCAGATGAAGTTAAGCCGCCACGCTAAACAGCGCGTTTAAGTTTGCGATTAGTTAAGAGACATTACTTGGATGTGAATCATAGCCGTGGGAGGGTGAGTCAAGACGCATTATAAGATTCGCACATTTGTCTCCTTGGCATTTAGTTAAAGGTACAGGGAGGAGGAGAATCGCTTGATGAATCATCACAGGATAGGGGCCATATTTAAATTTAAACAAATTCTGCTTTTGGTTATGCGTAAATGCTGATCGGTATCTGCTGGGAAGGAGCTCACCGTGAGTTATTCTTTGACGTTCGAGCGTACGCTGATGACTCTGAGGCGACCGTGTCTGCTCATCAATCAAGAGCAATTCCGGAGGAACGATTGCGTGGATTGCTATTCTAAGCCTCAGATACTGTAATCGGCTCACAAGAAAAGTGCAAATCCATTTCGAAAAGATAAAGTAAGCACTGGTGACCTTGATGAGAAAAGAGCAGCTTTTAATCACATGTAATGTAAGTGTTATTTGATTAACGGTATTCTATTTATTGGCAGCCCACTCTTTTCCCAACCCACATGCCAAAGCCGCCACGTGGGAGATCCGCAGTCTCGGATCAGATCTTTTTTTCCCACCAGCCTAGTAAAAGATTTTTCAGCTCAGTCGTACTGCTTATGCCAAACATAGCAGGTACAACATCCTGATTTGCTGTATGAATTTTATTCCGTTGGGCAAAAACGAATAGTGAAAAAGGGGAAGGTGCCTCAGATGTTTAACTTCCTCAGCCGCAGTGGTCCAGAAAGTCAGTCATTCAGTAAGCAATTAGACAGCAGGTGGCCTTGCCTCTCACCGGAGTCTGCACAAGCATGTGAAATGAGAGAGCGCTAATGAGCACACTTTCTCTCTCTCTCTTTCTTTCTCTCTCTGCAGTACCTTGATGTATTAACTGAGAGCAGCTACCAGCATTTGCAAATTCCAATGTTTATACAGTAGTTATAATAAGTATTAGCAGTGAACTTTATATCTCCATGACCTCGACAGTGTGGAACACTGCTTTTTGTTTGGCGTCGGTTTGAATAGAGCACAGGTGTGGTGGTTTAGTTCTGTATTTTTCACATTTAGGCATTTCAGACAATTCCACAATAAAGAGCCACACAAACCGCTCAGAGATGAATCACAGTATTATAACATTCAATTGGAAGCAAAAAACTATTTGAAAAGTGGAAAAAGCTACAAGGCGGTGTATTCAATGTCTTATGAGGAATTGAACTACTGCCGCAGTTACTTTTGAGCTCTATTGCTGAAATTCACCGTTCTATGAGGACAGATGATTTCTCATAAGGTATATTTCACTGCTAAACAACCCGAAGCTCACGGTAAGTCTTTTTTTGAAAGATTTGGAAATTATCCAACCTAGGCTCATTGGAAAAACTTGCCTGCGGTGACAGTTTAGCAAAATGGTACCTCTATGTTTCTTGTACGTTTTGCGACACTTTCAAAGTGAAATGTCCAAAGGTGCTTAGATTTAAACAAATGAACATGAATCTGGCAAAGTTTTATTATGTTTGTGTTTGAACATATAATGGCAGTTTGTAATAGGTAAATCTATCGCATTTGAAAATGCAGTACTACCTACACTAAACCCTACCGTAATCATAACAAATAGTAATATAGCTGCAAGCAGCGATTACTGGGCTTCAAGCACATAAGGTATTTAGGTGTATAAGGAAAATACATTACATATTACTTAGCAAGGCTGTACCTTTTACCTTTTTTTTGCATTCTTGGCAAATCCAGGTCATTTACTATAGAAATACAGTGTTTTACTTTGAGAAATACAGTGTTCTTTTTAACTGTTATAGCGCCAGCTGTGGTCCGATCTCCTTAAAACTTTGCATGCTTGTTTAGAATCACCTATCTCATGTGCTCACCAGGTTTTGTGAAGTTTTGAGTTTTCCTTTGGGCTGCGTAGGATTTTGGGTAAATTTAAAAAGGCCCGTTTTCTAAACAAGCCCGTTATAGCTTCCCAAAGGGTAAATTTTAACATATTTTTCATAACTATTGACCTAGAGAGTCCAGAGAATCGTACTGCAGTAAAGCGAAAAACAAAAAACTAGGTTCGCAAAAGTATGTTTCAGACATCTTCTCAATAATTTAACAAACAATTTGATTAACAGCAGTGGTTGTAGAGGCAAAGTTGTCTGGAATAAGGAGTTCTATCGTATGATGTGAAGATCACGCGTATGTGTGAAAAAACACGTGTCGTATAATTGTTTACGCCTTCGAAAAATGGAATATCGCCCCAATGGCTGTTTTCTTTCAAATTTCTCTTAAGACCTTTGAGGCCGTGAGTCAAACAGACCCACCGAGTTTCGTTCTGATCGACCTTCGTTAACCTTTTCTAACAGGTGCTCAGACGTCGTCATGTTTTTTTAACATACGCAAATATTTCTGTAGACACTTGTCGCACTTGTGGACCAAGACCGTGCACACCGATTTTCATATTGGAAGGACAAATCGTTGTGCAGTTTTAGCCATTTTTATGTTTTTCCCTCTAATAGTGCCACCAAGTGGCCAAGCTTCACTTTGTTTCCTGTGACCTCAGATTGAGCTCTTACATAAGTATTCTGTGTTTGGCAGAGATATCTCATTCCATTCAGGAATATTAGGCATTTTACTAAAAGTGGCCCTGCCCTTTTCAAACATTCTGGCGTCCCTTTGTGACAGTGAGTCAAAAGTTCAATATTTTTTTTTTTTTATAATTATTCATATTCACTCTCCAGAGAATCTTTCTGCACTGGTTTGCTTCCAATCGAGCTAAAAAACCTAGGATTAGTTCACAAAATTAGGTTTTTCAAAAAATATGAAATACCCAAACATTTTGCTTGAGTCTGCAACTGACGGTTTAGGAGATAGGAGTGATTTTGTACGTTTGATCACTGTAGCGCCTCCGTCAGGCAGATTGGAGTGGGCCTTGGTCAAGTTGTAAGCGGTGTGAGTACTACCATCCCTCCAAGTCTCTATGACTTACGGTTTTGTCGCGATCAGTTTTACGTGGAGATCGCTGATTGGTGGCCATTCTAACAATTACAATAGATAACCCCTAACACAAGCAAATGTGAGATACAAATACATTGCTGAAGCAACCGTGCTAGTTTAGCTTGCTTAAAATCTTTTAATCTTGACTTGTGATGAAGAGTGCTCAGGTACAAATCCTGTGAAACACAAATGCAAAGCTGTACCAGGTGAGCTACTGAGTAAGTTTACTGTGCCGGAAAAGTTATACACATGGAACTGATTATATGATTCAAATATCAAAATGTATTCGTTTACAAATCATGCACTGTGGTGAAAGAGTTTTGAGGTCATAACATAGTATTGTGCAAGAAAATGTCTATACAATTTAGCATTGGATTTTAAAGGGATAGTTAACCCATAAATTAAAATTCTGTCATTAATTACTCAGCCTCATGTCGTTCCAAACCCGTAAGATTAAGATATTTTTGATGAAATATGAGAGCTTTCTGACCCTGCATAGACAGTAATACAACTGACATGTTCAAGGCCCAGAAAGGTAGAAAGGACATCGTTAAAATAGTCCAAAGTTGCAGCTGAACCACTGATGTCACATGGACTATTTTATCAATGTCCTTACCTTTCTGGACCTTGAATGTCTCAGTTGCATTGCTGTCTATGCAGGATCAGAAAGCTCTCAGATTTCATCAAAAATATCTTAAATTGTGTTCCGAAGATGAATGAAGGTCTTGCAAGTTTGGAATGACACTAGGGTGAGTAATTAATTACAGAATTTTCATTTTTGGTTAAACTATCCCTTTAAGGGACACTTCGCTGAAGACTGTAAGCTGTTTACTGTTGCTGCACACTGAGCGGCTGACAAGGTGGAAGTCTGTCTGTGCCAGTATTTCAAGCCTTATTACAGATATTGATTTAGAAGCAAAAAGGCAGTATTGTCATCCTAAAGAGGATTGCCTGATTCCACTGGGTTGTTTGATTGACAGGAGAACTGATGTATTGCAGGTACATCCATTATGTTTTTGACTTGGGCAATGGGCCGTCGCTCATGAAGGGCAACTCCGACAAGCCGCTCAATGACAACCAGTGGCACAACGTAATGGTGTCCCGCGATGACAGCAACGTGCACACGCTCAAGATCGACTCCCGCACGGTCACGCAGCACTCCAATGGAGCCCGCAACCTGGACCTCAAAGGTACTTCCTTTCACTTTTCAGAATACTTTATCGTTTAGGTTTTAGATGGGGAAAGGTTTAAAATGACATCTCTCCATTTTAACAGCCATTAAGAGCCACACAGATCTTTCTTCCATCATTAAACTCAATATGGTTGTTTAGGCTCAAGCCTTACAATGGTTATCAACCATTATCTCATTTTAAAGTAGGCTTAGATACATATTTGCTGTTTTACACTCAGCTTGGGTTTGATTTCAAACTCTTGCATTCAACTTTAATGAGCATCTTTCCTGATGGGTATTTACACAGCTTCCAGCTCCTTGTTTAAATCATGTTGCTTCTGAATTCTACCTTCCAGTACTTCTCACCGTTGCTATCGTTTTTTGCTGTTTCGGCGGTAATTAGAAGAACAAAGAGCAGCGCCTACAGGGGAAAGAGAAAAAAACAACAACAACACACCACTGACTTTGCATAATTTTTAGTCCTTCCAAACCTGTTTTGCTATCTTAAGCAGGTGTTGCTTGACTCTGGGCATAAAAACTAATAAATTTTACTTCACATGAAATGTAGAAACATGAATGTCTTGTATATTTAGTTCTTTTCTTGTGTGTTGAAATGAAAGATTTTGATTAAATAGACATCAACAGCTATTGCCATAGCAATATCTTAGGCTTTTGTCTATTCTGAGTTTTCACTGGCATCTTAGTAGAAATCTTGGCAGGCAGTCCTTAGTTTGGTGTTTTAGTCGACACTAGAAGAAAGCTGAGACAAGTTCACGGAAAGAAAACAGAAACCACTTTGTTTGTCAAGACCACATAATCTAACCACTAAAGTGGATGGAAGGAGAATATGTCAAGGTTTTTTTACAGTGCTTTTCTGAAAATGCTGATTGTCTAGTAATGTGGTAGATTGGAATGATTCCTGAAGGAAATAAAATTAAATGCTTTAATGTTCGATTTATGACTCTGTTGTGTCAGCAGAAGGAAAGCAACTTTTTTTTTTTTTTGTCTCTCAGTCAAATGCATTATTTATTCAGGTTTTAGCATTAGTGACTTGAACACCTTTTATGTTATGAGCATGTTTTTGATAGATATGGCACATATTAGATATGATTTTTAAATATAATGCAATATACAGTGCGTTGCAAAAGTATTCATACTCCTTCATTTTTTTTTTTTTCCACATTTGTTGTAATGCTGGCCTTATGTTAAACTGCTTTAAATTACTTTTTCCTCCACATCATTTTACACTCCATACACCATAATGGCAAGGCAAAAAACAGTTTTTTTTAACATCTTTGCAAATTTATTAAACATAAAAAAAACTTAAATGATTCCATTGCATAAGTATTCAAGTATCTGTGACATCTGACATTTAGCTCAGGAGCATTCATATCACTTGTAGATGTTACAACCTGTTAACCTGTGGCAAATTCAATTGAATGGGTATAATTTGGAAAGGCACGCACCTCTCAATAAAAGGTCTAACAGCTGAAAATGCATATCAGAGCAAAAACCAAGCCCTGAGGTCAAAGAACTGTCTGTAGAGCTCAGAAACAGGATTGTGTCAAGGCACACATCTGGGGAAGAGATCAGGAAAAATTCTGCTGCACTGAAGGTTCACAAAAGCATGTAGCCTCCATTAGCCATAATGGAAGATGTTTGGAACAACTAGGACTCTTCCTAGAGCTGGCCTCCTGGTCAAACTGAGCAATTGATGGATCCATAATCGTATATGCAGATGGGAGAAACCTACAGGACAAACATCACTGCAACACTCCACTGATCTGGGCTTTATGGCGATGTGGCAAACTCAATCCTCTCCACTCCTCCACATGAAAACCCACTTGGAATTTGCAAAAAAAGCACCTGAAGGACCCTCAGACTGTGAAAAAAACAAGATTCTTTGGTCTGATGAACCTCAATAACAAACATCATGTTTGAAGGAAACCAGGTACTTCTCATCACCTGCAGAGTACCATTCCAAAAGTAAAGTGTGGTGGTAGAAGCCTCATGCTGAGAGGTTGTTTTTCAGCGGCATGGACTGAAGGACTCGTCAGAGTAGATGAAAGCTCAGCGCACCAAAATATTGAGATAGCCTTATTGAAAATCCAGTCCAGAGCATTCAGAACCTCAGGCTGAGCAGAAGGTTCACCTTCCAACAGGACAATGACCCTAAGCACACAGCAAGTGTGGCTTATAAACAACTCTGTGAATGTCCTTGAGCACAGCCTGTGCTTGAACCCAATCAAATATTTCTGGAGAAACCTGAAAATGTCTGCTAGCCCCCATCCAAGCTGACAGAGCTTGAGAGGTGAAAAGGTGAGAAGAAGAAGGGCAGATAATTTCCAAATGCTGATGTGCAAAGCTTGTCGCATCATACCCCAAAAGATGTGAGGCTGTAAAGGTGCTTCAACTAAGTACTGAGTTAAGGGTTTGAATACTTATGCAATGTACCTATTTCAGTTTTTTTCTTTTTATTTGTAAAAAATGTACGATGTTGTGATAATTCTGCAATTCTGTGTTTGTTTTGTCATCATGGTGTATGGAGTGTAGATTGATGTGGGAAAAAAAGTAATTTAAAGCAGTTTAACATAAGGCAGCCACATAACAAAATATGAAATAAATGAATACTTTTGCAAGGCACTGTATATAGACTCACTGGCCACTTTATTAGGTACTCCTTGCTAGTGGGTTGGACCAAAATGTTGCTTTCATAACTGCCTTAATTTCTCACGGCATAGATTCAGAAAGGTGCAGGAAGCACATATTGAAACAATATCACGCAGTTGATGCAGACTTGTCAGCTGCAAATCCATAATTCGAATCTCCTCTTCCACCACATCCACAAGGTGCTCTACTAGATTGAGATCTGGTGACTTTGGAGCCCATTTGAGTATAGTGAACTTATTGTCATGTTAAAGAAACCAGTCTGAGATGATTTGAGCTTTGTGACATGGTGTGTTGGAAGTAGCCATCACAAAATGGATACACTGTGGTTGTAAAAAAACTGGGCATGGTCAGCACTCAGGTAGGCTGTGACATTTAAACAATGCTCAGTTGGTACTAAAGATCCTGAAGTGTGGCAAGAACAAATTCCCCACACCATTACACCACCAGCAGCCTGAAAAGTTAATAAAAGGCAGGATGGATCCACGCTTTAACTACCATCTGAATGTCGCAGCAGAAAGTCTCATAGCTTCATTTTTCTGTTCTTAGCTGACAGGAGTGATATCCGGTGTGTTCTTTTGTTGTTGTAGCCCATCTGCTTCAAGTTTTGACGTGTTCAAAGATGCTCTTCTGTTGTAACGAGTTTTAGTCGCTTTCTATCAGCTCAAACCAGTCTGGCCATCCTCCTCTGACCTCTGGCATCAACAAAGCATTTTCGCAGATAGAAATGCCGCTCACTGGATATTTTCTCTTTTTCGGATCGTTCTCTGTAAACCCTAGAGATGCTTCTGCGTGAAAATCCCAGTTGATCAGCAGTTTCTGAAATACTCAGACTAGCCCGTCTGGCACCGACAACCATGCCATGTTCAAAGTCACTTAAATCGCCTTTCTTCCTCATTCTGATACTCAGTTTGAACTTCAGCACATTGTCTTGACCAAGTCTACATGCCTAAATGAATTAAGTTGCTGCCATGTGATTGGCTGATTAGATGTTTGTGTTAAGGAGCAGTTGAACAGGTGTACCTAATAAAATAGCCATGTGACTGTGTGTATATTATATTATATTATATTATATTATAAATATTATATATTATTATATTGTATTATATTATATAAATAGTAGGGCTGTCACAATTCCTCCATTCAATTTGAGTACTAGATTAAAAATAAATGAATAAATTCTCAACTGCAATTTGCCCAAGTAAATAACCGGCAAAATACTGGTAGTGACACATTCCATGGACGAGAACCCTGCTGAAAAAAAACTGCAAAAAAAACTTGGCTGGTTTTAGCTGCTCATCCAGCAGTGTTGGGGAAAGTTACTTTTATAAGTAATGCAATACAATATTTCGTTACTCCCTAAAAAAAAAAAACAAATTACGTCACAGTTACTTTTTATGGAAAGTAATGTGTTACATTACTTTTGCGTTACTTTTTAAATCTGGGCAGGACTTGCTTGTTTGTTTTTGGCAAAGGGTAAAAAACCTTTCACACCAAAAGCCTCAGGCTGAAGGAAAATTTGTATTTGTATTATTTAACATTTAATTATTGCAGGTTTGTGTCATATTCTAAGTTGTATTTCACTGTTTTTATTAATTTTGTGGAATTCTGAATCTGTTTTTGTGATTAATTAATGCATGTTCACAATTATTCTAGAACTAAAGTAACATCTTACTCTCAATTTCTGTAAACATGGGGACAGGAGAGCTTTCAATCAATAAATGGAAAAAAAAGTAACTTGTTACTTATTTGAAAAAGTAACTCAAATATTTTCTTGTAAATTAAAAAGTAATGCATAACTTTACTATTTACTTGAGAAAAGTAATCTGATTACGTAACTTGCGTTACTTGTAATGCGTTACCCCCAACACTGGTCATCGAGCCTGGTCTTAGCTGGTCAGCATGCTGGTTTTAGAGGGGTTTTGACCACCTCATTAGCTGGTCAGACTGGGAAACCAGCTAAAACCAGCTAAGACCAGCCAACCAGCTTAAACAGGTTTCAAACGTTCAAACTCCATCTCTGCATCATGTGAGTTTGGGTTTATCATCACATTCATTGTGGAACCCAATGTGTACCATTTCATCAGATTTATAAGGTAAATCACAAAGCCACGAGAAGCCTGCAACCATTAGCCAAAAAAGCGTAACGGATAAAGCTAACGCTTCCGGTCTGGCAGTACGTGGGAAAGGAGACCAGAGGCTGTTTTCTTTGAACGGATGTCAGTGGAAGTCCACTTCCAGAACAACAGTTAACAGATAATGTACTTACCCCCTTGTCATCCAAGATGTTCATGTCTTTCTTTCTGACTGGTATGGTGCCCTGAGTTTGAACTTCCAGAATGCAGTTTAAATGCGGCTTCAAACGATCCCAAATGCGGTTGTAAACAATCTCAGCCGAAGAAGAAGGGTCTTATCTAGCAAAGCAATTGGTTATTTTCATAAAAAAAATACAATTTAAATACTTTTTAATCTCAAATGCTCGTCTTGCCTTGCTGTTCCCAACCTCTGGGCTGGGATTGTTTACAACCGCATTTGGGATCGATCGAAGTTCAAAATCGGGGCACCATAGCAGTCCATTGTATGGAAAAAAAAACCTAAAATGTTTTCCTCAAAAAACATAATTTCTTTACGACTGAAGAAAGAAAGACATGAACATTTTGGATGACAAGGGGGTCAGTAAATTATCTGTAAATTGTTGTTCTGGAAGTAGACTTATCCTATCTGCTAATCTTCAACATGTTTTACACTAAACAGTATTTTTGGATTGAACTATTTTTAGAGTTTACCACCAAAAAAAATGTTTTTTTATAAGAGAAGTCACTAACGGCACTTCTCATTCATTCCTGTGTTATCCATAAATGGCGCACAACTCTGACTGAAATTTAGTGACATCAAGGATGTAATATGATTGGTTATTAAGGAACATGTGATCCAAGTTAGCAATTATGCTTCCTTCAATAGTTAGTTATACAGACCCTCTTATCTCCCCATAGTAAGAAAATCTCTGGTAAATCAATTATAAACCTGCGCAAACACCAGAAGCATACAATAGCCGCTTTCCACTATCGCACCGAACCGTTCTCTTTGCTTAATACGGTTTCAGTCAGTCAACTCTTTGGAATGTAAATACAAATGCGTCAGTCGTTGCCTTGGTAACGCAATTGTAATGTAAACACCCATATGGACAATAATCAGATATTTCTGTTTTTGGGACTCCTTTTTTTTAAATCTGATATGTACACTCCCTGACAAAAGTCTTGTCGCCTATCCAAGTTGTAGGAACAACAGATAATAACTTGAATTCTAGTTGATCATTTGGAATCAGAAATGGCCTATATGAAAGGCAAAGGCCTCTAGAAATCTTATCATGCCGTGATTTTTAATTATTTAATTAGGACAGAAAGGTCAGACTTTGCTTAGACAAAAGTCTTGTCACTTTACAGAAATAATGTACAGTACAGAACATAAAGTCATGGTGCAGTGGAAAAAGAATTAATAATGTGTATGACTCCCATGAGCTTGGAGGACTGCA
>JAHKKF010387652.1:0-22601 GCA_019740295.1 Labeo calbasu | reverse complement strand
GGAAATTCAAAATAAGAAAAAAATCAGGTTCATTGTGGTAATGTGAATTGAGGGAAAATGCAACAAAAAAATTCAGAGGTGCATTGTGGTAATGTCAATTGAGGGAAAATGCAAAAAAAAGAAAAGAAAAGAATTAAAAGGGGAAAAAAATCCATGTATTAGGGTAATGAGATTTGGGTGAAAATGCAAAAAAGGAAAAAAAAATTAAATGGTTCAAAAAAGGGTTAATCTTTTGGACATGTTCTTGACTGATTTAGTGAGATTCACCCCAAATGTATATTGAAAGATGCAAGTATAACTTTGAGCCGCAGGTTAAACTCCTTTGCAAAGCTAAAATCGTCATCTCTGTAGATGAATGTGCGTCAACAATCACTGTCACTAATGGTGAGAAGGCGGCGGCAGTGATTGAGGCACACTGGGAATGCAAAGATGAAAGACTGATTAAATGAGAGGAAGAGAGAAAGAGAGAGAGATTAAATGTTTAAAAAGGGAGAAAAGCAGTTACAGTGCCATTTCCTTCACATTTGTTGATGAACAGCACATGTAGATCATTTTATAAAATTGTGGCTTACTCTTGCCGCTGTCAAACTCGCCACCCTCCGTCAAACACACACAAGCGCTAGTCTAGTAAAGGCAAATTGGTCTGGGCTGTTCAAGTTCCTTTATGACTATTCTCGAAAAAGAAGTGAGAACGGATGTAATCACTTAAGGTCGTGTGGTGACCGTCTCAGACGTGGCCGAGGGGGTTTGGAGAAATGACGTTTAACCGCTGAGAGGATCCTCGCGATAGTGGATAGCGTAGCGCAGCTTCTCCAGCATCACGTCCAGGGAAGAGTACTGCGGCAGCTTGACCATGAACATGCAGGTCTCCACGCGAATGTAACGCAAATCTGGTGAGCCTGAAACACACGCAAACAGAGTTAATAGCTTTAAAACCATTCAAAAATACAGTGGGAGTTACATTAAAGCTGCAAGCAGCGTTGAAAGGCCCCTTGCACCCAGGCTCACCGCCAGCCGGTGGCTTTAGGGAAACAGCGAACGGTGAGCAATATGCATTTAAAATGGTAAATATAGGAGGAACAAGTCAAAGTCATTTATATGAGCCAAACCTCCTGCTTCCAACTGGTGGCGCTATGACTATAACTAAATATGGGCATGTGTTCATTACAGGACTTTGATCAAACATATGGAGTTTTGTGCAGATTGAGTTAGTGTAAAACATGCTAGGTCATGCTGAATATAGCTGAATATTGGCATTTAGCAAGGACTCTTACCAAACATGTTGAGTTTAGTGCAGATCAGACATGTTTAAGTTAGTGTAAAACAAGATATTTCCTGCTGCCAGCAGGTGGCGCTATGATTATAACAGGATATTGTCCCTTAGATGTGTTGAGGCCAGGACTCTTATTGAACATGTGGAGTTTGAGGCAGATCGGACATTGTATGTCTGAGCTACAACAATTTCCTTTTACGTGGCGAAACATTGAACTTTGTCTGACCGCCACGGAAATGCCCTTTAACGAAAACTCAAGATCTTCACAATTTAACATCACAAAGTTCTTTAGTGTAGACTGACCAAATATAATGTTGATGTGATTAAATCTCTATGAGAAGTTTGTTAGAGCGTAAAACATACCACTTCCTGTTGCCAGCAGGTGGCGCCATGGCTATAACTGAATATGGTCATGGGCATGTGTTTGGGACAGGACTCTTATTAAACGTGAAGTTTGGGGCAGATCAGTCGTATGCCTGAATTACAATGACTTCCTGTTTCATGGCGAAACATCAAAGTTTGTCAGGCCGCCACAGACACGCCCTTAAACGAATACTCAAGATCTTCGTAATTTTTATCATCATAAAGGGCTTTAGATAACACTGACCAAATCTGGTGTTGATCTGTTTAAATCTCTAGGAGGAGTTCGGTTAAATAGCAAAAACGGCACGAAACTTGACAAGAAAATTCTAAATAACAGACTTCCTGTTGGGTTTCTGACTTCGTACAGAGGGACTTTTTTATAGACATGGGCGTGCCACATGTGTCTGCCAAATTTCGTACATGTATGTAAAACATAGTTCGAGGGGCACTTCGTTGAAATTTACAGGTGGCGCTATTGAGCCATTTTGACCCACTTCTGAAACCCATATCAGATGCAAATTTTCACCAGTTTTGGCATGTGTGCAAAGTTTCATGAGTTTGAGGACGTTTAGGCACTCAAAAATGTGATTCACTTTGTAGAAGAAGAAAAAACTGAGCAATTCCAATAGGGTACTCGCACCATCGGTGCTCGGGCCCTAATTTAAAAAAAATGTCCTGGCTGTTGCAAGCTTCTGGCAAGTAGTAGAGGCTAAACATTATGGGTTATGAAGGTAAATATGGATATTTTTCTTACACAAACGCATTGATTTGCTTCAGAATGGATGCACTTTTTCAACAGCCATTCACCTCCATTAAATTTTTTAATATACCTCTGATTGTATTCATCTAAAAGAAGAAAGTCATATACACCTAGGATGGCTTGAGGGTGAGTAATTCATGAGGTAATTTTCATTTTTTAGGTGAACTATCCCTTTAAAACTTAAAGAACAATACGTGCAATTCTTGTGCAAAACAAGAACTGTTTATGAATTTGTTAATTGCCTTTTGGTTATCTTAGCAGCATTAAAAACAAAATATTTATTCCAATTGGGAATTAATTATATACAGAAAGCAAGCAAAGAACGGTCCCCAAATCCTGTTATGTTCACTAAAGCTGTCTATACTACTAAAAAAATCCCTTACATTGTACTGTAACTGAATTTTGTTGTTTCTGATCACATAATTCACAAGAGTTTAGAATTTTTGTTAATTTTTGGCCCAGATCTGTACTGATCTCATTCATGGCAACAAAGAACTCGTGGCACTTACCCACTGCCCCATCTGGCGGGGCGATCTTCATGGGGTAGGGGGGCACGTGAGCGGTGTCGGGACCGCCGTCTTTACAGGGGCAGGTGAAGGGAATTCGCTCCTGGTTACAAGCAAACTTTATGAACTTGCTCAGCTCCTCCTGCGTGAACATCTCGAGTGCAGCCCAGAAGAACTCAATGTGCTGGTCCGTCTCCATCAGTCCCACTTGGTACATGGTGTGAGCCTGGATGAACATGATCAGGAAAACAGGTTTGGTTAGTTAACTAGTCGCAGGTGCTGTTTGTACACAAGTGTGTATTTTGTAAGGAACCAAGTAAAAAAGTGGCATAATACAGTCTATCAAATGTACAATTGCATGTAAATTGTAATTAAATGGAAACGTTTTATAGTTTAACTTTACATTAAATGCAATTAGCTAAACTTTATAGTGCTTTGGACCAACTTAGTTAGGACTAAAGGGATAGTTCACGCAAAAATGAAAAATTCGCTGTTAATAGAAAATTATATTCAATATTAAAATGATTGCGTGAGCAGGCAGTAATAGCCCAAAATTCAGCAGGAGCGGATCAATAAAACAGTCCTGCGTAGGGCTTTAACACAAAAACGCACACAACAAATGGCGACTGTAGTAAACAAAAGCTGAATCCCAGACATTTTGGACGATTTAGAAATCCCAGCCGGACGCATTTTTTAGGTCCAAAAAGAGGACATGTCTGGGGAAAAGAGGACGTTTGGTACCCTAATTAAACGTAAATCAAGCAAGTTAGTATGCATAGGGCATGATGTGTTGGCAAAATAACACGTTAGCGGACCGGAGGAAATAGTATGGATTTTTTTTTTCCAGAAAACTCCTTTGCACAAAACAAATTAAAGCACTTTCAAGGGCCTGTATCTATGTATGTTAATTTTCAAAAACTTTCCAGAGCCTTGAAATTGTTTTTTTTTTTCAGGTTCACAAACTTTCAAGGATTTCAAGGACCTGTGGGAACCTTGTTTTAACCAATTCATCTATTTTTAAACAATGAGAAACCATAAAAACATTTTTTTGGCCCTTCATTCAAGTGTTCGGGTTCATGCATGTTCATATCGGTGGCTCATCTGTCTTTGGTTCGAGTCGAACTGTTTCTTCAGTTCAATGACTGTTGGAGGAACTGGAGCGCTGAATGATTCATTCATCATAGAATGAGATACGCTGCTATTTTGCCTCATTTTGAGTCAGAATGAGTGTCAGTTGTCTGTAAGTGAGTTTTGACTGAGTAACTGAGTAAGATCCGTGTTACTCAATCCATGAACTGTTTCAGACGCTTCAGTCTGATTTGGTGAACTGGTCCAACTAGTTCACTAAAAAGAATCAGTTCAAAAGAATGATTTGTTTGTGAACCGGGAATCACTTCGTACTGTTCGCAGGGTTCCCACTCCTTGGTTAACTTCAAATTCAAGGACTTTTCAATGACTTTCAAGGTCCAATACCCTCAAATTCAAAAACTTAATGTGGGGACACATTCCAGGTCAGAGCAAGGTTACATTGTGTTACCTTGCAAGATACATTGTCACAGTTTTCATGTGTCAAACACAACTATACAAAAAAGCATTTATTTTTGGCTACATGAGACCCTGGACCACAAAACCTTAAGTAGCGTCGGAATATTAGTAGCAAAAGCCCAAAATACATTGTTTGGGTCAAAATTATCGATTTTTCTTTTATGCAAAAAGTCATTAGAATATTAAGTAAAGATCATGTTCCATGAAGATATTTTGTAAATTTCCTACTGTAAATATATCAAAACTTAATTTTTTATTAGCAATATGCATTGCTAAGAACTTTTAAGAAATTTTTTTGCACCATCAGATTCCAGATTTTTAAATGGTTGCATCTTGTCCAAATATTGTCCTATCCTAACAAACATACATCAGTGGAAAGCTTATTTATTCAACTTTCAGATGCATGATGATGTATAAATCTCAATTAAAAAAAATGAACCCTTATGACTGGTTTTCTGGTCCAGGGTCACATATGACAGAGGTCAGGTTAAATGTGCGTAGCTAATGTAAATAAAGCAAGCTAATATGCATAGGCCACAAAGTGTTGGCAAAATAACACAATAGCGGAGGGAATAATATGGGATTTTTTCCAGAAAACTTCTTGCACAAATAAATTCAAGCACTTTCAAGGACCTGTATCTATGCATGTCTATTTTCAAAAACCTTCCAGGGCCTTGAAATTTTTTTTTCAGATTCACAAACTTTCAGGGATTTCAAGGACCCGTGGGAACCCTGTGTTTGCCTGAGGCTCAGGATTATAGGTAATAATGTTGTAAATAATATTCAGTTTCTTGCACAGACTGATTGTTTCACTTCATAAGACCTCAATATGTTGTCAGGAGCCACGGGTATTAATTTTGTATTCCTTATTTTTGACTCTCAAAGTGGCAGCCACTAACTTGCATTTTATATAAATCATCAAGGACCATGGTTTAGCTAAATATCTTCTTTACTGTTCTATTGAAGAAAAGATCTCAATTTCTGGGTTATCAACTATCAATTTAGATGCACCACTTTTTGGTTCACTGTCTGACCTTGAGGAACTCCAGGTTGATGTCTGGTAGGCCGCAGGTGCGCAGCTCCATCTCTGCGGGGCTCAGTAATGTCAGCAGCTGCAATGGTATGATGGAGCCCAGACCGGCGCGGACAGCCGACATACACTCCACGTTCTGCAGTTCCCGCAGGCGCAGATCTCGCACCGCTCGCACATACACATCTTTATTCTCCCAGCTGAAGAAACACACACAGGTATTAGATATCATCTATTAACTTTCCAACACATCTCTACAATAAACATACTACATCTGTTTTTGAGTTTCATGAACAGTATCATACAAATCAGTCGATGGCTCCTACCTGACAGCGATGTCACGTCCTCCATGGCACAGCTCCACTTCCTCTCCAGTGATGGTGATGTAGGTGAACGTGCAGCAGGGGCGACTGGGTGAATCAGGGCTCTCGCCCATGTGGCTCTGGGATGAGACTTCAGCACATAATGCTTCCAGCTCCGCCTCATCGGCCAACTGTGAAGATACAAGAACAAGACAACATTCAAATAACATACTTAAAGCTGCAGGCTGTAACTTTTTGGCACTCAATAAACAGAACTACATGTGTCTTGCGGAAGAACATTGTAGCCACAGAGCTACTTCTCTCGATTCACACGTACTGGGCTACTCCACAGTACCAGAAATAGTCTAAATATAAAAACACAGCTTGGAAAATGGATTTATGATGCACTTGCTTACTATATAAATTTTGTAAATTTTGAACAGAAAAAAAGTTACAGACTGCAGCTTTAAGTGTGAACTGAATGTAATGTTTTCGAACACCTACATCCATGTGAGATGCAATTAGCTGAACATTATAGTGTTTTTGACCCAATTAAGTAGGATTTTAGTAAATCTTTACATCTAATTTCATTACTTCTATTGTCTTTAAAATATATTTAATGTACTGCTGAATGTACTGATAAGCATTTATAATAAATTAAAATATATTGTAATGTAATTTCTATTGCAACCTGTATATGATGTATTTAAAAAAAATCTTTGTAATGATGAAGCTGATAGTAGATTTAAAATATATTAACTATAAATGTAATATCAGTAAATCAATACAATTAAAATTATAGTACTTTACATGTGCTTTAGTATGTTAGTCAACACTTCAAAAGAAGTGTGCATTATTAAAGCACAACAAAAGATTATTGAAACAATGATTTTAAATGTATTTTAAACTTCAACTTTTAATTTGAAATTATTCACTTTTTAAAAGTGTACTCAAGTGTATTGAAACAGTCCTAAAAGTGTCTCTCTTTTAAGTCACTTAAATGGTCTTTTATTTTATTAGTATTTTATTATCTGCAGCAGTGTTATTTTAGTGTCGCTGAGACAATAAAAACTACAATACTATTCGAATCAGTTTTTATATTTTAATTTTTGTAACTTTGTTTACAACTACATTTTTAGTATTTTGTTTTTTGTCTATATCATTTTTTAAAATAATTATTATTTCAGTTTAAGTTATTTTAACCATACCAAGTTAAAATAAATAAAAATGTGAAATGTTGCCTTTTACCAAATGTTGCCAGTTACCTTTTATTTTATTTCAAGTAATGAAAATTATGTTTTTTAGCTTACTTTCATTTTTTTTTACTATAACCCTGATCTCTTTTTTTACATAAGATTTAAAGTACACTACAAGTGCAAATACAATACAGATATGTCCATTTTTTGTTCACTATTGAAATGAGTGCAAAAATTATGATCCTGGAATAGATAAACACAATGTGATGTGTCACATTACATTCGCTCCAAAGACAGAAAGTAAAGAAATCACATTTTGCCTCATTATATGAAATGAATTATAGTTTACATTGTCAAACTTCTTGATGTAGTTGTATGTGAGCAGGTCGGCTTCTCGAAAGTCAGATTCTGGATCGAGTGCTTCACCGACCAGACCCTTCCAGAAGGAGCCGAGCAGATCCAAAGGCAGAGGCACATCCGCCCGGATGGCAATGCCAAGCAGCTGGCCGAAGAAGTTCAGCAGCTGCTCTTCAGCGTAAGTGATTGGGCACGGTGTCAGGATGTACTTCCCCTGCAACACACACACGCAACGTGAGTCAAGCTGTGTGAACGTCCTGTAGCTCGTAAAAGAACGTAGGAAAAAAAGCTGTGATATCCAAATCAAACACGCAAGTGCACCTTATTGCGATTTGCCGCAGCGCTGGGACAAGGGAGGAGAAGAGAGAGCGCTGAACTCTGCAGCTCCTTACAGACTTGCCATAAGAAATGCCTGAATGAGCCACCTGAAAAAACATATGACATGCAAGAAGCATATAAACTGGATTCATAACATTGTTATTATTACATAAAACTACTGAAAATTAGAGATGCACCGCGGTATTGGCCAACAATCGGTATTGGCCGATAAAAGCAGTTTATTTCACTTTGGCCATTGGCAGACTGCAACTCAAACTGTGAGTGAAGAAAATCTCAGAATTTAGGGCTGTCAAAAGCAACGTGACAATTAGGCATTAACAGTTAAAAATAGCGACATTAAAGCAGGCCATTTGACCACATGAATCACCCGTAGTTCAAGCCAGCATTGCCAGATCCGCTGTTTTTCTCTACACCAAACATTTGTAGCGCGCATCACATCCAATAATCACAAAGAGCTCTGTTTCATCTCAGCTTTCAAATCCTTTGCATTCTATCACGAAAACAATAAAAAAGTAGTTTTGACGCTTTTAAATGAGAAGACATACACTCCACGTTCTGCAGACAGATCGCTACTGCACCTCAGCAGCAAAGAGTGCGAGTCTTTCCAGTTTTATAAATTACAGCGCAAAACACACATGATGAATGCACAATAGATACAGTATGGCTTACCAAAATGTATCATGTCTAATATAATCAGTTAATCAGTGTTTCAAACGCTGAAAGATGCCAATAAAACAGATGTGACATTTACCTCAGCAAAGTTATGCCCTGTTCACAGTTCATTAATTAGCTATAAAACAACACTAAAGAGGAGTTTTTTTTCCCTAATGTATTTACGAATAAATAAAAGAACAGTTTATGGGACATTCTACCAGAAACGGACATTATTTAATTATTATTAACAAAAGCGGTTAACATTTAACCCGTTCTTTTTCATCAATATTATTTGTGATTTGAATTTTGTTTCTTATTTGCTGTGCTATAAGCCGGGCTTCAGACGCTTTCGCTTTTGAATTCACGACCGTCACTTTTTACAAGAAAAGATAATTGTCTATTTACTGTTTAAAACTAAAACAAATGCTTGAAAGTCAAATTAACTTATATAATGTTAATTAACATAAATGAATAAGACGACGCACGGCACATTTTGCAAACACTTAGGAATCAAATAACATTTAAAGAAAGCCTCCATAGTGTAACGTGACAAATAGCGAAGACAAAAACCAACATGTTCACCTACTCTGGTTTAAGAAGCCGTCTTTTATTTTACTTTCGCTTAAAAACCGAATCCTCCGTCCTGTCTGCTATAATTTGTTTTCGCATCATTTTTGCCGCTCGTGCTGACGCGGCGAGTATAAACCAGGCTGAAAGCGCCTCTCTCACTCACTTCACGTGATCAGAGAAATCTGACTCCTGCTGGACTGTCTGCAGCACGCGCTTTATGCATGGAGCAGATCAGATGCTTTGGAGCAGCGCAGATCATGCACTGGCACAAATGCGATCACATCAAATTTTAACTGGCACATTATCAAAAAACTGTCGCAGTCTAGAGCCCTGCAAATGATAGGGTTCTCTATGTAGTTAACAGCATGGATTAGGACCGATTTTTTTTCTTTAAGAAAATCAAACTATCAGTATCGTATCGGCCAATATCATTCTAAACAATCGCTATCGGTATCGGCAGAGAAATTCAGTATCGGTGCATCTCTATTAACAATATTTTGGATTTAGTGTTTAGTGCATGAACTCAGTGTGTGACACTGACTGGTGCCGTGGACCTCCTCTCCGGTGAAGCGGATGTTGAAAGCGTAGGTGGGGTCTCCTCCACTGGCTATCCGAACACACAGCTGAGACGACGGGACGCAGGACAGCTGACGCGCGGCCTGGCAGAAGTATGTGTTCTCTGCTGCACGCATCTCACCTGTGATACACATGGTAAAAGTGAAGAACTGACAGTACAGACCCTCGTCTGTGTGAGCGATGTTTAATTTGTTTACCTCCTACGATCTCCAGCGGGTCGAGTGTGATCTCAGGAGCGGCGTGATCTGCTGTTCGCTGCACGGTTGCGTTCAGCACCCGGTTCATGAAAGTCACTTTGGTGTCGTAAAAAATCAGGCCTGCAAATAAAAATCAAGAAAAAAAGATTTACTGACCCTTGTGAAAAAGATATGCACTTAATTATTTAGAATATGCACTTGCAGTGAACTTAAAAATCTTTAAAATATTTTTTAATAAACTCTACTTGCAGGTAATACAATATCAATGATATAAAAGGACACTTAAGTGATATCTATTAATATTTTGACATGTTTTACATATATTCTGATGTGTTGACTAACATACTAAAGCACATGCAAGGTACTAGATTATCATTTTATAACTGTAATGTCTTATTCAATATTACAATATTGCAACTTCATTACAAATGTGTAATTACAAACATTTAAATACCTGACTTGACAAGTTATAATAGAAATAACATTAAAGCAAATTTTATTTTATCACAAATGCTTGTCAGTACATTCAACTTTAACCATATTTTATTTCCAAGACAAAGAAGTAATTTGGAAATTACATGTAAAGATGTACGTCCTACTTAAGTGGGTCTAAAACACTCTAAAGTTCACATTATTGCATATAATATAAATTTAAACTATAACAACTTTTCATTTAATTGCAGTTAACTTGCTATTGAGTGTCTGAAAACAATACATTCAGTTCACACTTAAGTATATTCTTTTAAAGAGTATTATTTCTGTAATAAATGCTAATAATTCTGTAATAAATATTAATTTAAAAAAAAATTATATATATATATATATATATATATAATTTTTTGTCAATTTTATTGCTAAAATTCTCTTACAATTACAAAAAATCCTACATATATGGAATAGAGTGAGAAATTACCTTTACTTAGTAATTAGTAATTTAGCACAGCAATGGTATCAGATGGTAATACCATGGTAATTTAAAAATATACTGCGGTACTTAATATGCAACATTCATAAACAAAGCACTTCAAAGAATACTATGGTATCACCATGGTACTAGAGCATGTAAAATGTCACACAGGAATATCCACGAACATTTTTGGGTTGCACAAATAAATAGAAAACTTAATTTCCAAATTAAAAAGTGCATTAAAATAACACACAACGCTGCTTCATTTCATAATGCCAAGAAAACAATACTGATCAGAAATATTTAATATATTAAAAATAATCAATACATTCCCCAGCCTATCCAATTAAAACATAGTACTTTTTGGTTTTCTATTTAGTTACTAAAGAATGTCATATGACTTGTGTGCCCGTTTATACAATGTCTGACCTTTGGCCTCGCACAGAAGCGTCGCGATGCTGTTTTGATAGGTTTCTGTCAGCCTCAGCTCAACTAACGGCAGGAAGAAGCTCTCCAACGTGCTGTTGAGGGACTGCAGCAAGGCAAACCGCAGCCGTAAACTCTCCACTGGAACGCCTGTGTGATCACAGTTACATTAATTGGTGACTGCACATCTCATAATCTAAAGATAACAACATAATATAAAGAGGGCCTTGCCTAATAAGCATGCGACTTGGGGGTCAGCGATGTCCTTGGCATCGAGGTAAACTTCATGGGGATGTAAGCGAGCAGGAGTGATGGCCAGGTGTCGGCAGAGACGGTTAACGAACTGGACTAACGCAAAGTCCATCTCAAAGGTCCATTTTCTACTGGCTTTTTGAGCGTGTCGGGAGTCGATGCACGTGCATCTAAATAAAAAGAACACACCATTAAGATCTTCAGAGACTTTCATTCATTATTCCAGTCATTAGTTGTCTACAAGAGAAAGCTGCAGAAACATGAAGTGGCATGGAAGGAGGTGTGGTTTCTAAAAAGAGTCTTGAGAAGGTGCAAACCTTTCAAAGTGCAAGTCATAACCGCACGCCAGGATCGCCCGCCAAACACTGCGAATATCCTGCTTGGCTCTGTCTAGAGTAAACTTGTGGAAACCTTCCAGGGTTAAAAACTTCTCTTCTGGCACTGATGGGACAGAGGCAAGGTGAGATGTTAAAATACACGAGAGATAAACAAAGTGCTTCTACCAAAATCATTTCTTTTAGAAAAAAAATTACGTCTGCAACCTTTAAAAAGAGTACTAAAAGAATATACTAATGTAATGTTTTCAGACACTTAAATGCATGTTAACTGAACTTTAAAGTGCTCCTGATTAAGTAAGTCTCAAGTACATATTTACTTAAGTGTGTGTAGTTAAGTATGTTAAAAAACAGTTATAAGAGTACCTCATTAAGTCACTAAAGTGGCATTTTTATATAATTTATATTATCTTCCAGTAGTTTTCTTTTAAATATTCTTTTACGATGTAAAGTACACTACAACTGCACATTCGGTACAATTAAGTGCACTTCCTTTTCACAAGGGCACCATGTATTATGTTAATAATTTGAACAGAAACCAGAAAACAAAATCGTAAATTAACAATGTCTTTGTATTAACCTTCAAGCTTTTTGGCAGGAGACTTTTCAGGGTCTTTTTCATCAGGCTTGGTCTTCTCTGGAGATTTTGGCTTAAGGACTGTTTTTTTCTCACTTAGCACAGTCCTGGAGAAACACCATGCAGAAATATTATAGACCAAAAAAAATAGAAATATAAAAATCTTTTTTTTTTTTTTTTTTTTAACTTGAAACAAAAACAAACACACAAACAAATAAAACATAAAAATAAACTTGCAAAGGCAACATTTCTCATTTCACTTTAAACTAAACCTGACATAGAAATTAATAAAATTATACAGACATAAACAATTAAAATATAATTTAACAATAATTAAAAAGATAACTAAAAAAAAAAAAAAATAATAATAAAAAATATATATTTTTATTCATTAAAAAATAACAGTAAAATAACGCTGGTACCATGCATCTCATCAGGGCAGATGAACTACTGTTATATATTTCAAATGGAAAACAATGGAAAATGTATTTCAAGGTAAGAAATGTTTGTTTTCAATTAAATATAAAATACATTAAATCATTTAAATAAATTCACTATTAAAAAAAGTTTACATTTTTATAGTTTATACTTACTATTTAGAGGAAACTGACTACTGAAATGCTAGTGAATGCCTAGAAAAGTGCAATATCAGTACTCACCTAACACTGTTAAGCATGGATTTCTCTTTGGCCGGAGGTTTGGTGATGGGTCTTTTTGTACTGACCACTTTGCCTTGGTGCTGCTCTTTGCCTGCCTTGCTGTGCTTGTTCTTGTTGGGCTTTACTGTGCCATATTTACGGAGAATCTGCATGTACAATAAGGAAAGGTTAGTCATTTCTGCTTTGGTCCAGTCAAATACTTTGCGTTTTTAAACTGATGCTTAAAAATGTATAATAGTACATAGTAACACATACATGTGGATTACAACTAGGCATGTCAAATTTCAGTAATTTCTTGACAATAATCAATTAGCATTTTGCTAAATGCATGTGGAACACTCAAAATGACCATGTGCATTAAGTTGATTTTATTATAATAAATAAATAAATATGTTTCATGCTAAATTCACCTGTGTGAGCTGGTCATCAAGCACCTTCTTGGGAGGCCGTACGTGTGTAAAAAACACATGGAGTAGGTTTCCAGGTGTCTGAGAGTTGATCTGCTCTTTGCTGAGATAAATGTCTGACACTTTCACTGGTTTTGTTGGTACGGGGCTCAGCACCTGCTCTGCGTATATGCAGCTCTTAAAGATGTCTGTCAGCACATCACGTGCTTCAGGAACCAATTTATCTCCTATAAGATCAAAAAAATAATTAACCTTCATATCAAGATGAAGCAAACCTTTGCAAAAACTATTACAGAATAAAACAGCATATCTGATAGCTTGACAGAGAAATCAACCAACCTCTGATTGATTTATCAAGGAAGTACTCCTCCAGGGCAGAACTCCCTTGTGTGTCGAATAAACTCTGATTGACACTAGAGGCGGTGAGGATCTCCTCATTGGTCATCTCCATTAGCTCCTCCTCTCTTTCAAGATTGGAAAGGCCAATGAGATCACTGCTGTTAAAAAGACTGGCCCGGATCTTCTCTACTTGGGCCCGTGCCCTTACCTATAAGACAAAAAGCAAAAAACAACATTATTTGGTATCTAATTTCTTTCACAAAATGGTTAGTGCTACTACTGCTCCTTATATGTTGTGAGTGGTTGCTAATGTATTGCTAGGGTGCTCTAGATGTGTTTTATCACTGTCTGAAAATATGGTGAAGATGTGCGCAGTAAGACGTCTTGAAAAAGTTTTTAACCATATAAATCAAAAGTTCTAAACACATTTTTTTAAATATTTTGTACCACTAGGTGGGACTAACATTTGTTAACATAACTTAATATTTATTAGATCTTGTTAAAGAATGTCAAATTTCTTAAACATAGCCATTTAACAAAGACTTAAGTAAATAATGAAAAATGAGAATGCCAGTGCTTAAACACAAATACACCCATTCAT
Source organism: Labeo calbasu (assembly GCA_019740295.1). NCBI lineage: Eukaryota > Metazoa > Chordata > Actinopteri > Cypriniformes > Cyprinidae > Labeo > Labeo calbasu. The sequence continues at coordinate 8,430 of JAHKKF010387652.1, read as the reverse complement.
AGCACTGTCAAAATAAAAGTCCTGCTTCTAACACGTATAAAAACTTAACAACTGATACTGATCATTTAAAAAGGTAAAATATAAGCCGATATATCGTTCTCGGCAAAAACTTAATGCCTGATACTGATTATTAACAAAAGCTGCCAAATATCAGTCAACATATCAGCTTTGGCAAAACTTAACAAATGATACTGATAATTATAAAAGGCAAAATATTGGCTGATATATCTCCCTTGGCAAAAACTGAACAGCCGGTGTTGTTAATTTAAAAAGTGGCAAATATATATCAGTATATCAGTTTTGACAAAAACCTAACAACTGAAAGGCTAAATATCAGCCGACATATTGGCTTTGACAAAAACTTAATGGCCGATACTGATTAATTAAAAAATACATCAGCTTTAGATACTGATAATTAAAAAAGGCAAAATAGCGTCTGATATATCGTCCTTGGCAAAAATGTTATGGCCAATACTGATAATTAACAAAAACTGACGAATACTGGTCAATATGTCAGCTTTGGCAAAAACTTAACAACTGATACTGATAATTAAAAAAGGCAAAATGTTGGCAGATATATCGCCCTTGGCAAAAACTTAACAGCCGATAATAGGTGCTGATAATTAAAAAAAAAAATGCCACATATCAGTCATTATACATCGGCTTCGGCAAAAACATAACAACTGATACTGATCACATAAAAAGGCTAAAAATCAGTCGATATATTGGCCTTGGCAAATACGTAACAGCTGATACTGATCATTTAAAAAATGCAAAATATCAGTCAATATATCAGTTTTGGAAAAAACTTAAAGTTTAAAAAAAGCTAAATATAGGCTGATTTATCAGTCTTGACAAACACTTAATGGCTGATAATGATAATTAACAAAAACTGCCAAATATTGGTCAACATATCAGCTTTGGCAAAAACGTCATGGCTAATACTGATAATTTAAAAAGGCAAAATATCAGTCGATTTATCTTTCTTGGCAAAAATGTAATGGCTGATACTAATAATGAACAAAAACTGCCAAATACTGGTCAATATATCAGCTTTGGCAGAAAACATAAAAGCTGATACTGATAATTAAAAAAGGCAAAATATCTGCCAATATATCGACCTTAATGGCCAATGCTAATAATTGCAACTTAACAATTGCTGTTGCATTTGCAATATGATGTAGTTATATGCAAAAGCAACGTAAAAATTAATCTGAAACATGAGCATAGTATACCATACTAACAAGAAAAACAACAACTCCAATTTAACCCTAAGTACGGACAATAGTTATAATGATGCGAACAAGACTTATATTATTTTTGCTGGTTCCAACGCACCTCTATGACAGCATAGCCTTTGATTGGTCGTGTCACACTGGCATGGACGTCTGGTGAGGCAACCGTGTACATGGAGCTCCCATCTGAGACTGACGTCGCACCACTATCCAACTGCTCCCCAATGCTTCCGAGACTACCCTGACTTCCTGTGCTACAAAGAGACACATCCAAACTCTCTTGACTGGACACTGTGTGGGGATCCAGTGGTGCTTGTGGCTGGGAAGGTGCTGTTTGAGGGGTTACCAAGTCTTGGTTCACCAGCAGTTCACCGGCAGTCCTGGAAGCTGAAGCCGAGGCACTCATTGCTGGCGTTGCGCTGTTGCTATTTGGGCTTCCTGCAGTGCAATCTCGCTTTGCATCTTGGGGAATACCTGAAGTTTCAGCTTTGGCTTTTTTAGGGTCTTCCTCCTGAACTGGAATAAAGATCTCATCCTTGAAGAGACCACCGTGCGCGTTGCAAGCCCTTCGGATTGCATTGCGCACCACGGATTCCTCCAAGTGAGTTGGGATTCCTGAGAGCACGAGCAAACGACTGTGAGCAGTCGAGCCAACCAAGGCTTGGCAAGCATCTGCAACGGCATCTTCAGTGACGCCCAGACCTTGCGGGTCTTTGTTAGCAAGGTGCCGTAAAATCAAGAGTAACGTCAACCCACGGTGAAACCACAACATGTCCTCTGGCTTCCCTCCGGCCATGTTTAGTAAAGCACTGTCACATTCTGATGGTCTCGCTCCACTTCCAGAACCATGTTTCCCTGAGACGGCAGCTGCCGAAGCAACGGTGACCGCTGCCCGTTCACGCTTTAGCTTCACCTTTTTGCGCTTCGAAAGCAAGCTTGGACTTTGTGGTGTCTGGCCTGGAGAGGATGACGAAGAGGACGAGGAATCACTACAGTTGGCGGTGCTCGTAGATGAGGGGACGCCTACCGCCGACGTCCCTGCACCCGTACTAAGCGGCAGAGTCACTTCGGCGACTGCCAGGCACACCTCCATTAGGGCGTGGAAGTAGGTCGAGAAGCGGCTCCGCTCGGCACCTAGCGCAAGCGCTCCACTGCTGCCCGTTGCGGAAGTGCAGGAACCTCCACTAACTACCCCCCAAGTTTGGGTCTCATGGTCATAAAGTTTTCGTAGTTCAGTTTGAAGAACCATAAGGACTGTTAGGCAAGGGTTGAGAAGCAACGTAATGTGGCTGGACAGACCCGAAGGGGTTTTGCGACGCTCAAAAGCGTGAATCTTGCGGAGAAGCTCTGCAAGCAAGTGGAAGATCAGCTCCTTGATGCACGGAGCAAGATCAGTGGTCCACAGAAGCCCACCTAAACAGAGATGAAGCAAGTATGATGCTAAAAAAAGAAGAAACTGCACCGGAAGTTTTACTAGTATGTTTTATTTGAGTCTCAAGGGAAATAAATGAATATTTCTTACCCAGCAACTCTACAACCTGCATAAGCACAGAAGTAGGCACAGTGTCCAGCTCATCCTCAGAGCGGTCAATGGTTTCACCAATGGTGTAGGTTAGCAGCTGTTCAGCAAAGGCCATAGCCAAGGGAAACTCGAGCGGCAATGAGTGCAATACCAGCACTGCACCAGGAGGGGGAGAAACACCTGCACACACGACCAGCATAGGAGTTAAATTCAGCATTAAACAGAAATTCACCCTTTATTTTCTGAATGCACTTTACTGATCTTATGCACCGGTCACAATGCAATTAGCTGAACTTTAGAGTGCTTTTTCTGACGCACTTAAGTAGGAATTAAAATACATTTTAATTTGCAATTATATAATTACTTGGCCGCTCAATCTAATGTTAACATAGAAAAATGTGTGCTATTGAACTGTGCGGAGTGTGGAAGTTGAATAGTAGCGTGCTCACTGCATGACAGATGGAGGCGCTGCTGTGGTCACTTGCTCTTAAAATACTCCGTCATTCTTGGTCACACAGATAAAAGTAATACATCTTTCGAATATGTAAAGACTCTACATTTTTTTGTCTGCATTCACAATAACAACAAAACATTGCGCTTTTGTAAAATGAAGGCAAACAGGATGCACTTTCTGCTGTCTCTGTCTCTATGAACTGGAACGCATGAAGAAACTCTGTGTATACTTGCCTTACAGACATGCAAAAATATATCTATAGATAGTGAAATGTCTACTTTCAAATGAACTAATTCAAATGGAAACAAACATTCTCAGATTATGTAAGCCATATGAAACATGCATATAGGCAAACCCACTACTGCAGAGATGACGTGTCAGTGACGAAAACAAGCACTAGTTTATCAATAAATTATTAAAATGTTAATGCAGCCTCCTTACTGTTTTTCCCTGACACATTCATAATCATTACTTCTGCCGGTGTGCTGTAGTAGGCTTTATGCTTGCACTTTTCAGGCTACGTAGGCTATTAAAGGCTCATTATTATGATTTAAATAGTTTACTTGTGATTGGTCGACTAATGCTTAAAATGAACATCTAATCGTCGACCAGAAAATCTTTAGTTGAGGGCAGTCCTAGTTATTTTTACTAAAACTTTTATTTCTTGTATTTTAATATATCGTAATGACACATTTGTAATGATGAAGTTGTGATTTATTGCATTCAAATATATGAACTTAAATGGAATACTGAAAAAAATAGAATCAAGTACTTTACATATGCTATGTTAGTCCACAAAAAAATAAGGGTGCTACTTTAGAGATTACTAAAATGATTTAACGATTTAATGATTTAAACGTACATTAAAGTAAAACTTTTAATTTAACAAGATTACAAAGTGCAATTTTTGTGTACTTAAGCATGTTACGAAACTCATGAAAGTGTTTTTCTTTAAGTACACTTAAGTGGCCTTTTATATTATCTGCAAGTATTAATACTATGATTTAAGTGACCACTTTGCTCACCTATTGTATATTAGCCAAGGCAAAGCTTATACTGAGTAGAACCTTATGAGTAGCTGAAAAAATATATGTAAAATATAACATATTTTGACATGCCTAGTTTGACGTGCACTTTGTCAGTAGGGATGATGATGCTGGGATACTGGTTGGCTGTGGGTGGAGGGGTGAGTCCTGTGTTGGACGGGGAGGCATCCAGTGGGTAGCAAACTGCCTCCATCAGATTCAGTTGGCCGTTTCGTCGCACCTTATGACCAAGTCCGTACACCATCACGCGAGTCCAAGGGGCCTTATATAGAGAGGAACTAAAAGAAAAATACACTTATGAACATGCAGAATATTTAGAAAACAGTTATGAAGTGCAAAACAATAGTTTTGTGCTCTTCAAAAATACGTAGCCTTACACTATGCAAAACTTCCTGCTTAATGAAAGTAAGAATGCAATAACAGGTCATTCAGAAATATGAGCACTATTGACAGAGAAAACACACATAATGTTGTGTAATATAAACTCACTCTTTGCGGCAGCTGAGCTGGCTCTCTTTGCAAGAGACGACCACAAACGCAGCACCAGGGAAGTTTACGTCCATGCTGACCTTCGATTCTGTGATGGGAAACTCTTCCAGTGTGAACTGCTCCGGAGCACTCTGAATGTTCAGCAAACATGAAAACATGTAACCACAACGACAAACTAATAATAATTTAACAGAGAGTATAATTTAACTTTCATACTCTAACTATGTTTCTTAACATACCTGTGTAACACTTTTAAAAAGTGCTCTTTGTAACAATGTTAAATAAGATTTAAAGTCACGCACACACACATGCAAACAGTGCTTTATACAAAACAGATTGTTTCAAAGCTGCTTTATATTAATAAACAGAAATAATTAATTTTCAGCTGTACAGCAGCTCTAGACAAGACTATAGTGTCATTATTCAGCTCAAATCAGGTCAAAGTTGATTCAATTTTAAATCTTTGTTTTAATAATGGTTAATAACAACTAATAATTTGACTGTTGGATAAATTTAAATATCATAGAATAGAAAGAACAGAAATAATTTGCAATGAATATTTGCAATGAAATTTTTTATGTACTCAGTAAAGCTCAAATAATGGTTAATATCTAAGCTGAAGATGTCTTTCTGATCACACACAAAAAGAAAATATTATTAAGCAGGCTCTTTTTTTTCTTTAGAAAAGTTTTTTTTTCATTATCGTTAACTAAAACTAAAACCAAAACCATTAAACAAAAACATTGTCATTATTTAAAATAAAAAAAGCAATCACTGAAATAAATTATAATATTAAAAATGTTTATTTCTGCTAATTGCCAACATTTCTCACTTTTGTTTAAAGTTGAAGTGCTATAATAACACTAAAAACTGTAACTCAACAAATATTTTATGTCATAAAGACATAAAAACTTAAAAAAAAAAAAAAGGCAAAATTACTAAAATTTAAATGAAAACAGCAAATATAAAAAAAAAAAATAGTCTAATTTAAAATAATAAAAACATAATAGCATATCAGTGAAACTTCTCTTCCTTATTTCAGTCACTTTTGTTGTATAAAAAAATAATGATTTTTAGAATAACAATTTTAAGGATGCACCGAATTTGGAAAATAGCATTTTCACTTTTCGGCTGAAAGAGAAAAGAGACATTAAAATGAAAAAACTTTAAAATTGTTGAGTTAAATTTAAAAGTCTTACAAAATTACTTTATATTATAAACTAATAAATAATTATTACAAAGCATTTGGTTTTGTATTTTGGCAAAGTGCATCCAGAATTTTCGGTTTCGGTTTCAGCCTAGAAATTTCATTTCGGTGCATCCCTAAATAATATATACAGTAGTCAACATTTGAAGTGGATCAAAAAAGTTAATCAAAGTTGTCCTAAGACAAGAATGTGTATTGTTTTGGTTGTTTTGGACAACTTTGATGAAAGGTTTTGATCCACTTCAAATGTTGACTACTGTATTCCCTGTAGAGAAAAATGCATGATAAGTTGGCACCGGTAAGTTTTGAGACATTAGTACCTGAAGGAAACAGCAGATCTGTTTAGTGAGTTCGAGAAGGCTGTCTTCGCCCTGATGCAGGGCTCTGCTGATGGCCACCGTCAGCCACTCACGGATGGTCTGAGTGTTTCCCTGGTAGAAGAGCTCGGTCGGGGAGCAGCTCTTGCCCTGCAGCTCGTGGAGGACAGACTGAGCCAGCAGAATAGAGTTTGAGCTAATTCTGCCATCTACAGATGCGAAAGGGAAATGAACAAATACAGAAAAGTGAGCTTTATTCTGACAAATGCACTGCAGTCATTTTATAATTTTATTTCCTATATGTATTAAAAGAATAATTCACCCAAAAATGAAACATACATAAACATAGAAGAATTTGTTTCTTAATGGGAACAGAATTGGAAAAATTGAGCATAACATCACTGGATTCACAAAAGATGCTCTGCAGTGAATGGGTGCCATCAGAATGAGAGTCAAAACAACTGATATCCATCTTGATGGATTTGCTTCTTACAAACAAGCAGCTTTTGACTTCACAAGATGTTAACTGATAGACTGGAGTGGTGTGGATTATTTGTGGATTAATGTTTTTATCAGCTGTTGGGACGGCACCCATTCACTGCAGAGAATCCATTGGTGAGCAAGTGATGGAATGCAACATTTCTACAAACCGGATGAAGAAACAAACTCTTCTATATCTTGGATGAATTATTTCTTTAATATGTAAATTTGGAAATTGGACCAAAGAAGTTGGCAACCCGTGTTCCTTAAAATATTCCTATGACATCACCTGGCAGAGGCGGAGCCAGCAGCTGATTGGACAGGAGCTGCAGGTGCTCAAGTGTGATGTCTCTCACGGCAGGGATGTGGAAAAGACGTGTGAACGTGTGAGGGCTCTTGGGAGCAAAGATGTTGAGCAACGCCATGCGGCAGTACAGACGCGCTAGAGCACTTTCACATCGCAGCAGCTCTCTGAAACACACATATACACACACAGTAAAGAACGTTTATGAAATGCAGAGCTTAAAAAAGAGAACTCTCTCCCCTGACATTTTTGAACTAACAATAAGAAATGTGTCTATAAATGCATTACCGGTGAATCTGGATGTTGCTGCTGTCCAGAGACACCAGGCCGTTCGCTGCAGCCCTGCGGGATCCTGCCGGCGGCCTCTCCAGCATCTCAATGGGGTACCAGTAGCGAACTAACACTCCCTCACTGCGGAGATACGTCTCCACCTGCACCAGCTCATTGGCCTGAATACATACAAATCAGTCAAGTTTCAGATCTGCTGCATTTGAAACAAGTGCATTTAAAAATGGCTAAAAGGCTGGTGGATGTAATAAATATCACAAAGCCTGCAAAGAACATGCATTGACTGTGTCAATTGTGCGTAAAGATTGCAAAAATAATTCATTGTTTATGCTCATATTGTTTAAAATGTGAAGTATTTATACATCAAATCACAAGGCTTTTTTGTGTTCTGTTAACAGACTCGTCTGGAAGCCTTTATGTGACTAATGCAGATACTCACAGAGTCGACATCGAGCACGACTCCATGCAGGCCAAAAGTCTTCAGCATACCCCGAATGGCAAACTTTGGTAGAGCTGTGCCACCTGTGCTGCTGCTGGTGTTGTTTCCCTCTGGGCAGCGGATGCCCACTGTCAAACCTGAGAGAAAAACAGTGACACTGTTAATCTCCTACTGTAGCAAAAATGTTTAAATACAATTTATTTAAAGGGGTCATTGGATGCCCATTTTCCACAAGTTGATATGATTCTTTAGAGTCTTAATGAAAAGTTTATAATATACTTTGATTAAAAATCCTCGATGGTTGTGTAAAACAACACCCTTTTTTACCTTGTCAAAATAAGCTCTGCAAAAATCATCCCATTCTGATGGACTGTTCCTTTAAATGCAAATGAGCTCTGCTCGCCCCGCCCCTCTCTTCTCTCTGCTGCTCCGAGAGATTGTTTACTTTAGCCGCATTTAGCGCGATTAGCCACGAAAGTTGTTAACTAGCACGTTATTAGGAAAGGTGATTGCAGAGATTCTTAAAAAAACAATTACTCACTTCTACTGTAGGTGAAGCTGGATCATAAATTAGTTGCGCAAACATAGACGTGTTTATGTAGACCGGGAAGCGCATTTCCTTCACAAACAAACTTAATCCACTGCATCT
>JAHKKF010387629.1:0-10094 GCA_019740295.1 Labeo calbasu | reverse complement strand
GTGAAATATCTTATTCAGTTCAGTGCTACATAAACAATAACTCTCTTATTTTGGTAAAATAATTAACATTTTGCAGATTCTGCAAGGTGTATGTAAACTTTTGACCTCAACTGTATGTAGGAGTCATGACCTTGTGGACCATTTGGGCAATTAGGGTTTGAATCTGGCTTTATAACCGTAGTATTAAAGGGACATAATAAGCTATTTAATAATTGACAAATCATAATTTTACAGGGGAAATTCTAGGAACCCAAAAGTGCATCTGTTTTTCAGCGGTACAGGGTATAAATGGACACTCTGAGAAGAGTTTATTTGCATTCGATCTCTGAACAGGATGTAGATAAGGTCACTTCCCACACTCAATCTGTGCATGATTACATTTCTCAGTATATGAAATATATAAAGGATATGATCACACTCACTGACTCACCATATGGTGGGGAAGTAATCTCTCTTTCCCTGCTGATTGGACAAGTGAGTGACTTCTGTAATTAGATCAGATTAGAAGAAGGATGGGGGTTTTGCCTTTGATTTTTATTGACTAATAAGGCTAATTAACTAAATAATAAACACACTTTTTCTTACTTCAAAGAACAAATGATCAATTATAAAGTACTGTTCGAACATAAAAACATCTGCTGGTCTGCAGTCATGGCCATTAGGTGACTGGTTAACCTCCTTCTGACTAGAATTTGACCCTGGCTGGTCAGCCCAAAGGTTGTAGAGGACAGGGGTCATAATTTGGCCCCGTATTGCTTTATATAGTGCATGGTCATTGTTGAGTAAATTGCTAAAGAAACTGCAATGTTACATATGTTATAAAAAAAATGAATATGATTAATTAATTTAATTGGTAAAACTGTACATGAAAGTTCTATATGTTATCATTACTTAATGCAGTAGCTAACATGAAATAATGAGCAGTATATTTACAGAATTTATTAATCTAGGGTAATGTTAATTTTTACATATATTTTTACATTTTTAAAATTTCAAGTTGTATACATGAAAATCATTTAATGTATTATGAATGAACATGAATTAACAATGAACAATAATACATTTAGAATGTAACATTAATCTAGATTAATAGATGCTGTAAAAATTGTTGTTCATTGTTAGTTTGTGATGCCTAACTGATGGTAAATAATTGAACCTCGCTTCTCAAATTAATTCTGTATAAATTTATTAATGAATTGCCTATATCAACATTTTCTCCACTGATTGTCAGGGGGAATCATATAAAATGCAAAGACTGCACTTTGTAAGGGATCCCACTCATTTTTTACTAATGTAAAGTCTGGCCATGAATGTAATGGGATGACCATTTTTGAGATTAATGAAAAAATATATTTCTTAATTTACTTTTGTAAATTCCTCTCTCTTTCTTGCTATCTGTCTGTCTCTCTCGCTTTCTTTCTCTGGAGCATATGTCAGGGGAAGGGCGAAGCTAATTAGTAACTTGTATTGTATTAGTCTTACACTGCTGTTCGGCCTGACTGTGGGTTCTGTTGTCTGCAGCAGGAGGTCTTTCATTGCTTCTAATGGGGTTTACCCCTCTATCTCTCTCTGTTCCATTCATCAGATCTACCGTACTGGGGGTAGTACGGTAGATCTGATGAATGGAACAGAGAGAGATATCCACACCTCAGACAGTCCGAACTCACATCCATTGACACATACATCCATTCAGAACAAATCACCTGAAAAATCAGTACTATATATTTAACCTGTAGATGCAAACTTTTGTGAGTGATAAGTACAATTACGGAAATATATAATGATTTGAAATATATAATGGTTGAGATTTTAATAAAGGGTGCAACAAGAGACATACTACCCAGATTTGTGCAAAATTCAGAATTGAGGAATTTCCTTTCTCTGTATTCATGAGTTGAAAACTGAATCGGAATGACAGAAAGAGGAATGTGCTTCAATTGAAATATTTTAATTAAAAGAAATTCAACAGATGTAATTCAATACATCTAGCAAGTTGTTTACCTACAGTGTCCCCCACTAATATTGACACTCTTGGTAAATATTAGCAAAAGGCGGCTGTGAAAATAAATCTAAATTGTTTATCTTTTTGATCTTTCATTCAAAAAATTCACAAAATTTGAACCTTTCATTGGAGTAAAACAATTGAAAGTCAGGGGAAACTTATATTATGAAATAAGTGTTTTTCTCCAATGGATGTTGGCCACAATTATTGGCACCCCTAGAAATTCTTAAGAGTAAAATATCTCTAAAGTATATTCCCATTCATATTTATATTTTTTAGCACACCAGGGCTAGGAGCATGAAATTGTCCAGTCATGACTTCCTGTTCCATAGAACTATAAATATATGGAACACAAAGGCCAAATTCCCTTAAGTATCCATCACAGGGAGTAAAAGCAAAGAATATAGTTCTGATGTCCAGAACAAGATTGTTGAGCTTCACAAAATAGAAAGTGGCTGTAAGGAAATAGCTAAAGCATTGAAAATCCCAATTTCCACCATCAGGGCAATAATTATTAAGTTTCCGCAAACTAAAAATGTTAGAATAAATCAACTTGGAAGAGGACGTGTGTCTAAATTGTCCTAATGAATGGTGAGAAGGAGAGTTTGAGTGGCCAAAGACTCTCCAAGGATCACAGCTGGAGAATTGTAGAGATTGCTTGAGTCTTGGGGTCGGAAAGCCTAGAAAAAAATATCAAAAAGCCCCTACATCACCACATGTTGTTTGGGAGAGTTTCTAAAAGAATCATCCTGGCTCATCCAAAAACAAACCTCAACATGTTCAGTTCTCAGAACTTTAAACTGGACTGGCTTCTATGGCCAAATGAAAAACAGTGGTGCAAACAGGGATAAAAAGTACCCCATGCCCACAGTTAAATATACTGCTGGACCTTTAATGTTGTGGGCCTATTTTTCTGTCGGAGGTCCTGGATATCTTGTTCAGACACAAACACCAACAGATAAAAAATCGAAACCTGACTGCCTCTGTTAGAAATCTTATAATGGCCCGTGTTTAGATCTTCCGGACGATGATCCAAAATCAACACAAAAATGTATCACTGAACACAGAATGAAGCTATGGCCATCCGAGTTCCCTGACCTGAACCCTATAGAAAATGAGTGGGGTGAACTAAAGAGAAGAAGCACCAACATGGAGCTGGGAATCTGGAGAAATTCTGGATGAATGGTCTCTGATCTCTTGTCAGGTGTCTTCCAAATTCATCAGGTATTATAGGAGAAAATGCAGAGATGTTATCTTGGGAAAAGATTATTGGGCCAATAATTGTGGCCAACGTGAAATAGAGAAAAGCCCACTTTCCATTGTTTTACTTCAATGACAAGTTAGACTTTTGTGCATTATTTGAATGAAAGATCAAAAGGATAAGCATATTTACCAAGGGTGCCAATATTAATGGAGGGCACTGTATATAATCTAATAATATATATCCATCAATCCTCCCATCGTTCTATAGATGTATCATTATTGATTTAGTTTATCTGGACAAATTTTGTATTTTTTACACAACATGATTAAGCATTTCTTCTTCCTTTTTGACAATACTGGCCCAGTCCTCAGATTTCACTCAGAGGAAAATATGAACCAGCCCAAAAGGAGAATAGAGAAGCAGCAGTTGTTGTGTCGGCAGTCTGTCCTCTTCCTGTCCCCTCTGAATTCAAACTCTAAGCCCGGGGGGAAGATATGCGAGCGCACATGTCAAAAGTCAGTGCACCCGAGGGGCCGCACATCTCCAAGCCAAGCTGTGTCTCTCTTCTGACAAAGACAGTGACGATTGTCCTTTCAATGCAGCATTAATTGCATTCGAGCTTCACGCCACACTCCTACAAAAGAGACAAAAGCACAAGTTTGTATCTTTGTCTCAATCTGTAGAGTCTGTTGTCTCACGAAGGATTTCGGTCCATATCATTTTGTCATTTCTTCACATTTATATTCCTCTCCAGTCTTGTGTGTTTAATACAGCCCTGGTCACCACAGCAACTGAACTATGACCTGCCTCCAAACATGTGAGCACATCCTGTCCTTCGTTTCTCATCTCCATAACCTCACATAATTCGAGCCATCTCATTTTCTCCTCTTCCTGCAGTATTGATACCATGGAGTATTGTGGTCTTGTAAGTGTGTTTTATCTGCTGGATAAATTGCTAGCAGACCAGTTGAAGGCTGAATGTGTATTAATATTGATTTAGTTGTTGAAGACGTATCTAACTCCTTCCTCATCACAGATGAAATATAATAAGTCCAGGCCAAGCTTTTTTAATGTGGGCCGCCTAATATAGTATTCAACTTTAATCTTTATGAATTATGAATTTCGCTCTGTGGTCGAAAACTCAGAATTTACATAACCCCGCTGACCAGCTCATGTATTTTTAAAAAAGACCAGGCTTTATTTTCCTCTTCTCTTTCTCTTCCACTTTGACAATCAAAACCGTCGTTATAATATTAAACAAGGTCATTTACATTTCGCGGCTGAATTTAATGGCGCTGTATTGATCTGCGGGTGTCACGCTATCCTCATTAAATCACTAAAGGGGACGAGGCGTTCGCACACACACGCGCGCACTTTCCTCGGCTCCTCTGATCTGTGCTCTATTTATGATGCGCTTGTAAAGGTATTTACAGATTCCTGGAAAGGCATTTTTAAAATTGAAATGAGACACTCTGAAGGCGAGTGAAAGAGTGAAAAGCACTGATGCCGCACTCCCATGCGCACACACGCGCACCTATCATGTCAACCTTTTCAAAACGGCAACAGACTCTTTCCGCAGCCTGGTAGGCATGTTGTCATGTTGCTATGCTACCTGAATGTCAATATGCAGGCGGAACGGAAGAGTGATGGACATCTGCGGAGTGTGAGAAGGAGAGAATTCCCCTCTGCATTCTTTATTTTCATTTCTTGTTCTTAAAGGAATAGTTCACCGCGAAATGTATATTTTATCATCATTTATATGCTGTTCAGACTAGGTTTTATTTTAATTTTTCTATTTAAGATTTTAGGCTGCAAATCCTAAGCTCTTTTTCACATGGAAACCAGGTGTTTTATGCTGGCAAACTTCTAAAAGAACAGAAAAGCGACATACAAGTGTCACAGTGCCATTTTGTATTGGACAGAAGTGCAAAAAAACAACAACAACAACAAATGATTGTGAGAAATAAGTTATACCATTCAAAAGTTTGGGGTTGGTAAGATTTTTTTAATGTTTTTGAAAGAAATTTGTTATGCTCACCAAGGCTGCATTTATTTGATCAAAAATACAGTAAAAACTGTAATATTGTGAAATATTATTACAATATTAAAATAACTGTTTTCTAATTGAATATATAGCTGAATTTTCAGCATCATTACTCCAGTCTTCACTGTCACATGATTCTAATATAATGATTAGAAATATTCTCAAATCTGATTGGCTGAGAGGAGTGCAATATTCTAGTAATAACAGAACCCCAACTGTTTCACCATTTGTATCACTCCGTTTGTAGTATTTCTCATAGCGAGTGTCATGATGGATGCTGGAATCCACTATAATTTTATAAATAATACTGTTTTTGTGTCACGGAATGTAGTTTTATGAGTTTTTTAGGTGAGAATGTACTCGTTTAGACTTGTTAATAAGGATAACGTCTATTTGAAAATTTGCTTTGATGTTTTCGAAGAGCTCCAGGGCATCAGAGGCTGTTCTGCCCTCATTAACCCACCGAGAGCAGCCTTACCTCAGCCAGATCTTCTGGAATTTACTGCTGGCTCTGATGTCTCTATAGTGGTTAAATATAAAATATAATTCATTTTGGGTAAATCTAATGGGCAGTCCTTGGTCTCATTAGTCTGTTATTTGTTATAGAGCATATATTTTTTGCTGATGGCAAAATCTCATCACATTATATTTTTAACATAAATGCTGTATATCAGAACGCCTCCTTTGTACTTTTGTCTGAATTGCCTAGCAACTTTCATGATGGCTGTTGTTGTTTATTAAAAATAATTATTCAGTAAATAACATTTTATATAAATAATAGTAGTATTTAATAATAGTATTTACTAGGGGTGTAATGGTTCACAAAATTCATGTTTCGGTTCGACACGACACAGTGGTGTCATGGTTCGGTACGTTTTAGATACAGCAAAAAGAAAGAAATGCCAGAGAAATGTCCTTTTTTTATTTTGACTGACAAATTGCCACTAATTCCAAAATGAAAGTAAAATGCGCACAGGCATTTACAAGCTTATTTAAAAGCGAATAAAAGCGAGGAACAGAGGGAAAACTCTAACAAACTACCCAATCATCACAACCTAAGAACAATTATATTTTATGCTCTTTAAGCTCTTTTATTTTCCAAATGTAATAGGATTAGTCCAACGAATTGTTCGGTTTGTAATGCGAACCGAAAGCCTTGTATCGAACGGTTCAGTACAAATACGTGTATCATTACACCCCTTGTACTTAGTATTGGGAAGTTGTTTTATGAGTGAGTCAGCAGTAAAGACTTTTATTTTGAAAGAGACTAAAACAGAGTTGTAAACAAGGAAGTTGTTTTACTTTCAACAACACCTTGTAAGAAGCAGCCAACAAATGCACTTCGCAGTGTCGTCATTAAAAATCAGCCTTAACAGATGAAAGGATAGTATGACAAAGATATCGCCTTCATCAGCAGACATTCAAACGTATGTTTTATTGTCAATATGCGATTGAGCTGAGGAATGAATGCTGTATCAGATACAGGTAATCACACTCGCTCAGTCCATCTCTCTCTCATAAAACTCTTCTCTACATAATACAGTGAGTTTTTAATACAGTAATCTTTCAATGAATCAACTCAACGTTACTAGTTTTAAATAAATTTTGATTTTAGGATGAACTGTTCCTTTAAGAGTACTAATAGAAACCAGTGTGTCAGTGACGTAGGTAGATGTTTATGCTGCAATAAATAAAGTGGTCTCATGACAGCACTATTAGGTGCCATAATGCCGTGGGTGTATTTGTTGTGGGTACTTCGATCAAGATGATGAAAGTGGTTGTGATCACGGTCATGATCTACGGTTTGAGATTCTTGGTTAAGCACAGCCTAATGATGGACCATGTCATGTATGTGCACTTAACCAAGCCCTGTGTCACATCCACTTATTTGGATTAATTAAAAAATTACCATAAGCGGAGTGTCATTAAAGTCATTATAGCTTGATGGGATGTGAAAATCGAGCAGCACCATCAGAGGAGAGGAGAAGAATGATTTACTGGGGAAACAGAGGGTTAAGTTAACTGGAGACTAAGACTGACAAGCTTCAATTACTCACCAAAGACAAGATCAGATTTGCACAGTAAGTAAGAGAAATGAGAGCTGCAAACACTCAACTACAAAATGCAATTGTCTTTTATTAAATGTAAGCAAAGATAGGGGAAATGTGAAAGAACGCATAAATATGCATCAGATAGTAAAGTCTTTTCCAGACTTCAGCCATACATTACAGTCCAGTTTATAAATTAACAGAGATGTATGCTTGCAATATATATATATGTATTTGTTCAAAATTTTTACTTCCCAGGATTGATTTGTATTATTTAGTATTCTTATTATGAAGGTCACACTGAAGCATGAAAGCATTTTGCCATGCATTTATCATTTATGTTTCGTGCCAGGGTTATTATAGTTAACTAAAACTAAAAGTGAAACTAAAACCATACAAAATAAATAATATACATAATGTTTATATATATATATATTATTTTTGTTTGTTTGTTTTGTTTTGTTTTGTTTTTTCTTTTAATTGTTGTTTTATCCTTGTCCCAGACGCAGATTCTTAATCTTAAAATATGAATATCTATCTTAAAATTGAATTTAGTTAATTTTTAGTTACTTAATTTAATTAATACATTTGTTAAATTATGAAAGCAATGAGAACTCTGAATAAAGAGAATTTGTGAAATTTATTTATAAAAAATGCTTTAAAAAAATAAAATAAAACAATAAATAAAAAACTTCAAAATTCTAAAATAAATAAATAAATAGTTTAGTAAAAATGCTAAAAAAACACTCTACAATTAAATTAAAATTTACAATGAAACATTTACACTAAAATTATATTAAATTAACCTACTTTTCATTTTTTTTTTCCCAAACTATTTTTTCCTTGTCCCAGGCACAAATTTGCAAACTTAAAATATGAAAATCTATTGTAAATTAGATGTATTTAATAAATTAGAATTTAAGGCATTTTTAAAACTTTAATTAATAATTGTAATTTTGAATTTAATTACCAGTTGGTACATTTATTAAATTTTAATAACTATGATAACTCTGAATAAAGAAAATTAGTTTTTTTCTAATTGTCTAATCAAGTCATACTTTTGTCATAATTGTAAAATAAATAAATAAATAAATATTGTTTATTTAATTATATTTAGACATTGTTGTTATTAGACAAAAAGCAATGTTAATAAAATGACAGCTTTTAGATAGAGTGCCTATGACTGTAAAAGTTTCATTATTATTATTATTATTATTAATATTCCTACAAAATGATTATCAACATAAAACATGCTAGTCTGTTCTCTACTTTTCTCTTTAGTCGTCATGTTGCTTTCTGAGTTGGTTGTTTTGCATCATGGATTTCAATCTCATTTTATGCTCTAAATTATCACTTAATGAATTTATGGCTTGGTTTTTGAGAACATTGGCTCCCTAATAAGATTGTTAGTCTGTCGAAAAGCATGCCACACTCATTATGTTTTCCAATGGCGTGATTAAGTTGATTTGCAGAGCAAATCCATCAAAAGGGACAGGAGCATATACAAACCAATACACATAACACGCTATAACATGATTATATGATTTAATAAGTTATTAATGTAGTACACTGCCAAAGTAAAGTCATAAAGCCGAGCGCAAGAAACGCTAATACGGGAGAGCCAGTCGTCGAGCGACCGTGCAGAATGCATTTTATCATCTGGATACTTGCTTAATTCAATTCGTAAGCTTTTCGTACGTTAATATGAACAAAATAAGCAAATAATTGAAAAGTGAAATTGTTCAGTGGTGCTGCACCTAAACATAAACTAACTCAGGGACGTGGAAGCATAAATCAGCCGGCATTGCGTCTCCTGTGAACCATAGACTGCCGTTGTTGTTCTGATAATTAATGCGGATTTGTTTCTAATGCCTTTTTTTTTCGGCGTAATGTTTTGTTTGGGATTCTATAAATAAAAAAGCAGCCCGTTTTATTTGGAAAAGCGCGTCTATAAAACTTGTCGTATTTTTTACTCTTCAAAAGACAGTCGTATTATTCATGCCTGGCTTTGTTTCAAAGTTTGTTTTGATGTGAAACCAATTATTGTGCTGAACTTATGGCCCTATGATTCTGTATTTGGAGTCTAACAATATCGCCATGTAACGGAGCCAAACACTCAATCTATCTGTGCATAAATAATTCATGGCCATCGTGGTGGAGGAGGTTCGATGGATGGCATGTTGCTTTCTGTCACCCATCCAGAAGTTAACTAAAATGACAGCTTAAAAGAATGATGAAAAGAGATGTCATTTCAAGCCAAAATGCGCTCGTATTTCTCTCTCTCTCCATTTCTGTCCCTCTCGTTTTCTTTCTTCCTCGCTCTCCTAGATATATGTCACAGGAAACAGCCCAAACAACATCTTAATGGTGTCAGTGTTGGCGTTATTGACCGCTGCCACCTCCTCTTAGCGTTGAGTCTGTCACAAAAAATGTCACTGGCTTCCACTGTCACTAGCAGGAGTATAAAAAAGAGAGAGGAAAAGGAAATGCACATGTGTGGAGCAGCAGGGGATCTTTTATGTCACACAGACTTATGCTTTAATCCATAGCTGTGTGCTACTCGCCAACAAATGGCTTCTGAGAGGACACTGCAGTTCGTGACAGCGGTGTTTACTGAACAGCTGCTCGCCCCTTACATCTCCGCAAAACGTTTTAGTGACCAAGGGTCAGTGATGAATGTTAAAATCACTTATGGATCACCCTCAGTTTAAAGGGGTTGAGGATTATTTGAATTTCGAAAATTGGATTTTGAAAACATTCACTGAGCGCTGGACATTGCGTTTTTCTCAGTTATAT
>JAHKKF010387582.1:0-12026 GCA_019740295.1 Labeo calbasu | reverse complement strand
CAAAATTGTGATATAATTTCGCAATTCTGACTTTTTTCCCAGAACTGCAAGATATGAACTCGCAATTTCAACTTTTTTTTTCAGAATAGTGAGATATAAACTTGCAATTTCAATTTTTTTTCAGAATTGTGAAAAATAAACTCGCAATTCTGACATTTTTTCAGAACTGTGAGATATAAACTCGCAGTTCTAACTTTTTTTCTCAGAATTGTGTGATATAAACTCGCAATTTTGACTTTTTTCCATAACTGTGAGATATAAACTCGCAATTCTGACATTTTTTCAGAACTGTGAGATATAAACTCTCAGTTCTGACTTTTTTTCCTCAGAATTGTGAGATATATAAACTTGCAATTTTGACTTTTTTCCAAAATTGTGAGACATAAACTCGCAATTCTGACTTTTTTCCCAGAACTGCGAGATATAAACTCGCAATTTTGACTTTTTTACAAAATTGTGAGATATAAACTCACAATTCTGACTTTTTTCCCAGAACTGCAAGATATGAACTCGCAATTTCAACTTTTTTTTCGGAATAGTGAGATATAAACTTGCAATTTCAACTTTTTTTTCAGAATTGAGATATAAACTCGTAATTCTGACTTTTTTCTCTGAATTGTAAAATATAAACTTGCAATTCAGTCTTAAAAAGTCTGAATTGTGAGATATAAACTCGTGTTTGCAAGAAAAAAGTGTTTTTATCTTGTATTTCTCACAATTTTGAGTTTACATCATGCAATACTGAGAAAAAAGTCAGAACTGTGAGTTTGTATCTCGCAGTTCAGAGAAAAAAGTCTGAATTCCAAATTTGTATCACGCAATTCTGAGATAAAAAGTCACATTAACCTTTTTTATTTTTTATTAAGTGGCGGAAACGTGCTTCAATATATATTTAAATACAGCTATTTTAATTTATTATAAAGGAATAGTTATGTTCCAACATAACTGAATAATTTCTCCTCTTTAAGTCTAATAAAATGCTTAAAAACGTTTAGAAATTTTTGTTGAAGTCTAAAAAGGTATAAAAACATACAATTACATTTTCTTGTTTCATAAAATGACCTATGCAATGCATGTATTATATGCCACATCACTGGTTACCACTTTCGTCCTTTCTAGTCATTATCTGAACTCTACATTTCTATTTTCTCAAAGTACACTTCAAGAAAATCTTTTCCTTTTTAGGTGTGGTCAGTGCTCTCCTACACTGTAGAAATTATGGTACGCTGCAAGGTCTTGACCACCACGGTGCATTCTGGGTACTTTTGGTCTATTGTGGCTTGGAGTAGCTATCAGCCCTGTGAGTAGAGGGTTTCTGACAGAAAGATGCCTCAGAGGCAAATACCTGGACTCCATCTCCTGCTTTCCTCTTGCCATACCTCTGCCCCTTTCTGTAAAAACCAGATGAGACTAGAGATAGTGAATCTTTCTTTCCTCTGTCTCTATGTGCAGCACGAAGTACAAAAACAAACAAAATACCAGACATGAATTTCCGTTTGCTGTCTGCATACTGCAGCTAAGTTCGCTTGAGATATATCTATCTATCTATATATATATATATATATATATCTGTGTCAGAAAAACTGTTTTCACTCAATTATGAGAGCTGTTTGCACTTTCTACCCAGCTTGAACATTTCACCTGTAGGCCTATCTGAACCTTCCACTCGCCTGCAAGTGTGAGACTGTCACACAGCTTCACTTCGCCTCCAGATAATAAGAGTGACATATGGACTTGGCGTGCTCTAGTGCACTAGCACTCATATATTCTGATCTTACGTGGCAGACGTCTCATCACCTTCTGCAAAGCACTGGTGAGCATATGGGCTCATAGAAAGTAGTTCATCCTTTCCAGACCACATAAACAGGAAACATTAACAGCATGTACGCATGTCCTCCCTGCTTGACGTCTTATTTTCTTGTTTTATTTACTCATTTTAGTGAGTAGCGAAATGCCAGTTTCTATGAGGTGAACGGCTATTAAATGTTGATTGTAAGGCTAAATTGTTGCAATACAAACTAATAATTCGATGACATGAGGTTAAAGGCGTTGTACTAAAAACAGGCAGGTATATTGTTTAGAGTGTTCATATTACTTACAGGAAGCTTTCCTCCTGTACAGACCTGTCCACTAATTTGCCTCATATGCTTTTAAATGTAAACATACCAACATATGGTAAAGTAACTCAAGCGTAACATCTGCGGTGGATTAAAATTGCTACAACATCAGCTGAGAGTGAACGCGAGTGATTAAATAAGACTAATTAAGAGATTAAAGGCTTTTTTAAGATCTGCGCTAATTAAGTCGTAGAGCGTGATATTGCGAAAAATTGTACTGTCTGCACGTAAAACGGGACCACAATAAATAATTTAAGAATTAAATACCACTGTTTTCCGGTTTTAATGAGACTTCAATTAAAGTCTTCCTCTCGATGACAATAAAAATAAAAGCAAAACAGCTGAGCTCCCAGCTAAAGCATTTATGTCAGGGGTTAGGGACATAATATCTGGGGCATGAAACATCAAAGGCTTGGAGTTTAGCAACAAGGAAAAAAGCTGCGCTAATCAGCTAACATGGCAGACCACAATAAATTCTTGACTCATTGCTGAAAAAAGGGATCATGTGGTCAAAGAGTGTAAATAAGTGTGTCTAGCTGTATGCAGAGGGTCATAATAGTGAACCATGATTCTATCCATCTGCCACTGAAGTTATGAGCAACATTATGATTTTTTTTTTTTTTTTGAACTCTAAATTCTAAAACAGTTTAAAAATTTTAACGGAGTAGTTTAGCCAAAAATGAAAATTGTGTCATCATTTACCCTTATGTCATTCTAAATTTAAATTTTCTTCTGTGAACCACTGAAGATCAGAAAGATATTTTTAAAAATGTCTTTTTGGTTTTTACAGAGGAAATAAGTGCATATAGGTTTAAAAAAATCTGAGGGAAACTAAATGATGAGAGTTTTTCTTTTTTTAATTATTATTATTTTGGACTTTCCCTTGAAACAGATATTTCACCAGAAAATGAAAATTCTGTAATGAATTTCTCACCCTCATGTCGTTCCAAACCAGTAAGACATTAGAACAATCTTTGGAACACAAATTAAGATATTTTGATAAAATTGAGCTTTCTGACCCTGCATAGACAGTGATGCAACAGAAATGTTCAAACAGCCCAGAAGGGTATAGTAAGGACATCATTAAAATAGTCCATGTGGCATCAGTGGTTCAACCGAAATGTTATGAAACTACGAGAGTGCTTTTTTGTGCAAAGAAAACAAAAACAACTTCATTCAATTTTACACTGACTATTTTAACAAGGTCCTTACTACCTTTCTGGGCCGTTTGAACGTTTCAGATATGTTCCTGTCTATGCAGGGTCAGAAAACTCTTGGATTTCATCAAAAGTATCTTAATTTGTGTTCTGAAGATGAACAAAGGTCTTAAAGGTTTGGAACGACACGAGGGTGAGTAATTATTCATTTTCATTTTTGGTTGAACTATCACTTTAAGGCATGTAAACCCAAAAGCAGTAATTGTACACGTCCATTCATTTATATGTTAAGTGGCAGTATAGTCAGATCACACTGTTATTTTACAATAACAACCGGCTGATTCTCTATGTTGCCACGCACTTGTCCTTAAATTACAGGGATGCTGACTGCAGCCTCTTTGTATTCTGTGCAAATAGATAGTAAAAATATTTTCCAGATTTAAAAGAAATACCTATTTTAGGACACTTTCGAGAGCCCAAAATGTTTAAGCAGGACCAGCTGTGTTTTTATGGATTACACATTTGGTAAGCAAACATTTGGCCAGTAGTTAATCTTGGTCTTTGTAACTACTGATTTACTAAGGTTTAATTATTATTTTCCAATTAGGCTTGTCTATCTATAATTTGCCTTTTTCTTTCCTCTCTGTACAGCACAAATTTCCAATTAGGAACATAATTTATGCAGAATTGGTACAGTAGAAGGAAAATCTTTAGTGTCCTTCAGTTTGGCAGCAGAATTATCTTATTCCCACTCCCCCACCATTTTTAGCATGCTAAAGACATTTGACAGTAAACCACAAAGGATAAGCAGGAAAGATCGCAAAGCCCAGTGGTCAACCCCTTTCTCATTAACCTCCTGGATGCTCCCCAGCAATAACTGAACATTTCCATGGTTGCTTAGTAATGCAAAACTAACCATACAAAACAGAGCATTCAAATCATTAAGGCATTTGGGAGGAGGATGAGGCCAGTCCAGGAAGTGGCTGCGCTCATATATCATTTCTATACGTTTAATTACAGAAGAAATACCTCGTCTTTTGGTGAAGGAACAGATGTAAGTCAAATATATTGCATTCTGTTTGACACATTAACTAATTCTGCAAGTTTTTACCCAGAAAATTCAGCCTGGGCTGTGTTTCCCGAAAGCATTGTGAGTAGATCATACACTCTAAAAAATGCTGGGTTATTTTTTTAACCCAATGCTGGGTTCTGCCCATTGGGTCATTTTATTGGAATATATTTTTTATATTTTTACAAAGGTGCTGCATTATTTATTTATTTTTTTTTAACCCAAATGCTAGGTTTAACTTGTTAGGTCCTTTTATTGCATTATTTATAATCTTTTTTTACCCAGTGCTGGGTAGTTTTTCTGTAACTAAGTTGCTGGGTCATTTTTAATGTGGGGTCAGTTTTTTTCTACCCAACCGCTGGGTTGAGCCTGTCTTTGACGAAACAACCCAGCTGCTAAGTCATAGTTAGAGAATGGGCTTTTTGAGTCCTCTAAAGAGAGAGTGGCTCTCAGCACTGCTGATTTGATGCACTTTTTCAGTGAAATAAAGGTTTGTATACATTTTATTTCATTTATAAAGTCTTTACGGTGCTGAAAATTGTATTATTTTACCCAACGCAATGTAAGGACGAGATGTCAGTCAGCTGTGTCAGCGGTTGTTTCGGTTGATGGAAACGCCTTCTGCGTTGCATAAAATAAATGGATTTTATTCGTTATAGTACCGAGTTTAATTTAATTTGATGTTAAAATATATTCTCTAATGTTGGTACTGTTTGTTTATGGGCAGGTTTTGGAGTCAGTCTCAGCATCTTTAAGTTACGAGTGAAACGCAAGGCCACGGTCTGAAGTTCGCAGTTAACCGGCTCAGATTTCTGCATGAGAATTAGCACTGTTTCGGTAAAAAGCAATTACAGAGAACAGTTGAATACACTAAAATTACAATGCTTCTTTTAAATTTTAAATTTTAATGTCTAAAATGGTTGTTAAACGAGTTTAAATATATGTAATATTTTCAACTATGCTGTATTTACCCAAATAAATTAAATTTCTCTTGTATTTTGTCTACATGTTCTTGCTTAATAATAAATGTTCATCTTTGGATTATTGCTGTTGCCTCTAGTTATTCTGTGTGTGTGGGTTTTTATAAGTTCCAGTCCATTTTAAGCCAGCAATATAATAATTTTTAAACAATAGCTGACTTAAATAAAATAACCCAGCATGTTTGGTAAAAACATTTAACCCAACCAGCTAGGTCAAAATAACCCAGCATGTGTTCTGTCCAGTATTTACCCAGTGCTGGATTGCCAAATAACCTAAGTTGGGTTGGTTTAACCCAGCATTGATTGGAGTGTAGAAACCATTACATCACTGCTATCTACGTCTTGTGATGGTTCTGGGAAACACGGCACTCATTATTTCAGAGTGCCTATTGTTATACAAAATTTTGTTTGTTTTACTATATCGGTTTTACATCTCTTCTGTAATCATGAGATGAGAAAGATTCAGCATTAACAAAAGAAAGTCTCAAAAATGGTCATATAGTAAGTCTGGTTTGACTTCCACTCAGCAGCTGTGCTATTGGGACTCTTCAAAGTGACTCTGGTGTCGATTGAGCTAGTGCCAGAAGAAGCCTTGGGTTTTTCCAGCTAAACCAAGTGGCAGTGAGGAGTAAACCTCTGACCCAATAGTTTGTAAACTGTCCTCACCACATGAGTTTAGACTTGCAGCTGGAACACAATGGTGGCAATAAGGAGATGACTGGTTAATCAGAAATCCCACTGCTTACTGTACGTACAACAGGCCTGAAACAGAATACGACCAAACTCATGAGTTTCCTGGATACAGATAGCAAAATACATGGATCACAGTTCCATGCTATTGCTGTGGTTTTTCTAGACATGTATTTTTTTGTCAGTCCATTCTTTTGTTCAGCATGCAAGGGAACCAAGATTCAAATACAGACATTTTTATATATTTTTTTGTCTGTATAAGGCACTCTGAATGTTTTTTTTTAAAGCCCCACCATCTGAAGTTATACGTTGGTAGATACAAGGTTCCCAAAGGCCCTCTCCTTGTGACATATGTGTTCCATTACTAGATCTCTCAAACATTTCTCCAGAACTTGTGGCTTTACAGTCTGCTTGAGCTGAGGATTAGGCACTCCTGAAATTGATTTATTTCAGCACTAAAACTGTTTATTAAATATAATAGACCATCAAAGTTGTCAGTAGAAGGAAGAGAGAAAAAGGGAGCCATCATCATTTACCACCGAAGTGAACGTTTTCAAAAGAGGCAGTTGAAACGTCTTGGTTAAAGCCGAGGTACCACACGGTCTCAAATTACGTGCGCATCTTAAACCGATTCCAGAAAAGGCGAAGCAATTTTTGTTCTAATGACATTTACTGTAAATTTCATTTTTCTGTGTTTTTTTTCCTCATGTCTTTTAGCTTATAAATCTCTCTAACCTTCCATTAACACATGAGAAATAAAAATTATAAACGTACGATGAGGAAAAGATTTTCAAGTCGCAAAAGAAGGAAATAAAAAAGCGAATGTTTCTCAGTTTATCACTTCTCCTCCCCCATATGAAAAGAGTAGCATATCTGTAACATACATTTCAGCAGCAGACAAACATATCAGGACATTTTAACCAAAGTGGCCTCCTTCCAAAGCTGGCTTTTAGTCTGTCCCGCATCAGGCATATCAACAAACAGAGCATGCCAAACTACGGGTGGTCCTATTATCATTATTTGTGTCTTAAACAAGCCTGGAATCTTTAAATACGTGGCAGATGCCAGGCGCCCTGTTTTGCAGAGTAATATATGCTCGCAGACAGCTTCTTTATTTCACGCAACACTTTTTACCCAAGCTTAATCATTTGTGGAGGATTTTTAATTCCTCTAGACGACGAATAGCTCTGATTTTGGCCCGCGTTATGACTTTGTGGTTAAACTACTGAGAGATGCAATGTTAACATGCGTATTTGACACTTAGTGATGTTCGATGTGACAGGAAATTTCGGTCATGGATTAATGCGCTGTGACACCAGTGTTTTGATAGCAAATTACTAACAAATGAAGGCAACTGCATTTGTAAAACTTTCCACAGCAGTTAGCTGTTTCTGTTTACGACATCCCGTGGAGAATGACTTATGTTGATACAGTTGTAGACATCATCTGTAATGATGTGTGTCACTGATGAAAGCTTTCAACACATATGCTTTTTAAGTCATTTATCAGAATGCATACTTCTAATCATCTGCAACATCTGGAACAACCGTGGGATATGTAAACTAAAGTGAAGACTGAGAGAAAGCATGCATAGTGGAATGTAAACTTTAAGTGTGGTATTTTTATGGAGCGATTCAGTGCAAGAGACATTATGGATGCTTTTTTCCCTCTTCATATTTTTTGTATTTATTGTTCTTGTACGCTAAGGGCTAAAGGCAAGTGCTATTAAGCATCAGCACAACTTCCTGCACCGTTTGTGCTACTTTCATGAATAAAACGTGTGGCTTGTTGAAAGTTGTGTTCTTCTACTTCTATACTAATTCAATTTGTTTCAGCTGTAGTTTTTAGTTACAAGATATAATCACAGTCCAAACACTCCATCTTTAAATCGACAAAGCGGTTTTGACGATTTCTGCGACTACCTCAAAAGCAAACTTTTCTCAAAAGGCTTATATGAATTGATGACAGTGATGGTATCGTAGAATGTAATCATAGAAAAATGCAACAAAAGAAAATAAAAATGCCGCCAAGCCAAAAAGCGGAGCAGCAGACATGTGGAAGAATTCAAGAGTGAGCTTTGGGAAGACGTCCAGGAATGAGAAGACGTTATCGTCAGTCCCCATCAGGCCTGAGTTATGAGAAGCATCAGTGATCTCTTGTTCTTTGTGCAGGAATCAAACGTCCTATCTTCATATTCAATGTGGCACACACATAAAAAACGCACACAGATGCAGGGATGCATGCGGGGGAACGGGGACGTGCTCATGTCCGCTCTTGTACCAGGGGTGAAGGAGCTCGGAGATGGTGGAGACAAGAAGCCTGTCAGGTTGAAGCTCGTCGCAGATGGTTTTATATAGACAGGTGGCACAGATTTCTCACCCATCACATAATCTGCAGGGGAATTCCTGTTGAATTATATATGGAGTACATTAAGTGGAACTAAAAGTCCAATTCTAACAGTACAATATTACTTTGTAAAGTGCATATTTATTCATTTATTTCTTTATTTTTTAAGGCACTTGGCCATTCAAAACTAGTTGCCATGATGCTAATGTTTTTCAGGTGTTCTGCATGGTTGCTTATTTTTTGGCCTCATTCAGAAAAGTAAGTATCTAAGGTCTCTAGATACAACTTAGGTCCCTACACTAATGTAGGATTATGATAATTTATTTATTTATTTTATCATCCATCAGGTGAAATATAATCACTTAGAAAAATAATAAGCATATCTCACCTTGACTAGCTTCATTTTTCGAGCTCTTATTCATGTCTGTAACAAAAACATTTAAAACTATTTATGTAGGGTCTTATGAAATCTGTTTTATTTTTTTCTAAATTCCATTTTCATTTTTCTATACTGTTTTAATGATTAAATTAAAAAATATTAAAAGTATTAAAGCATGTCTAATTAAAAAAAATAATGAAACTTACACAATTTAACAGCAATTCATTAAAAGTTTAACAACAAAAAAAAGTTAGAATATAAAAAAGTACCAAATTCTGTTTTTAATTAATTTATAGATTCCATTTCAATGGTTCCATTACGTTTTAATAATCAAAAACATCTTTAATTAATTGATGAAAAAAATATTATTATTTTATTTCTCTTTTTTATATGATACTGTGTTGTGTATTTATATTTTCTGGTAAATATTCCTTCAAAAGTGATGTTTTAATAATAATTTTTTTAGTAGTAGTAGTAATTAAACATCTTTAAATAATTGATGAAAAAAATATTATTATTTTATTTCTCTTTTTTATATGATACTGTGTTTTGTATTTATATTTTTCTGGTAAACATTCCTTCAAAAGTGATGTTTTAATAATATATTTTTTAGTAGTAGTAGTAGTACGATTATTACATTAAGTAATATATTTCTGTCAGTTTCTTTAAGTTCAAGTGAACTTTTATTTTATTTTGGGTTGCTGTGAAGACCTTTAAGTTTCTGTTTGTATATGATATGATATGATGATAGTTTTTCCTAAACGGCATTTCAGAGCACTTATGTATATGTATTTAAGTGCTCATATATTGAGGCGACAGAGGCTAAAAACACCGCTAACATCATGTGCGCTTCAGGTAGTAAACAGAACCACACATGTGGACTATTCATTCACACAGAGAAACACAGAACATGTGGGATTGATATTTAAATAGTATTTTTGTTGCTTAATATTCACAGACACTAGTGCATATTGCGATCTGATTCATGTGTACTGACCTACTTTTGATTTATTCATCCAAAATTTGGCAAATTCCATCACATTCTGCGTGATACAGTAAATTTCCATTTTTGACTGGATTCTGTGATTCCAAATCTTTTAATTCAATCAAAAAGGAGTTGGAATTTAAGATTATATTAAAACTTCATGGAATAAAATGAGGTTGAAATTATGAAGAAATAGTTTTCACAAGGCCTATAATCGTAATCAGAGTCAACAGGGCAAATTCTTGTGTTTTGTTAAGTATGAAAACCTCCCTTGTCTCATGAGAAATATCCACAGCGCTACACATACATGCTCTGCGCAACATAAATCAACGCAATTGATAAAACTTCACTTGAATAACTGCAGCTCTTTGATCCTTTACATATGAATTATTACATTGTTTTGTTTAAGGGAAAAAAAAAAAAAAAGGTAAAGATCTCCCACCACTATGGTGAGTCATAAACCTTTATTATACATGTCACCACGTCATCTTCAGGATGACTGGTGGGTTAGATAAGCAAAGAGACCTCAGTTATCTACTTTTCCACTTCAGAAAAAGCTCTACGCTCTTTAACCACAACACAAATGCGCTGAAACGCAGCTTCTCAGCATGAAGAGACCTCTATGTGTCCTTCAAAAGAGAATGAGTGATCGAGACTGATCCAAAACAGCTGGATGGCTCTCGAGAAACAAGGGGCCAGTGACACACTAGCCGGACTATGTGTTTTAAATGTAAACACATGGGCTTCCCTGTTCCTTTTGATCGCATTTTCCATTTTGAAAATGTGC
Organism: Labeo calbasu; assembly: GCA_019740295.1. Taxonomy (NCBI): domain Eukaryota; kingdom Metazoa; phylum Chordata; class Actinopteri; order Cypriniformes; family Cyprinidae; genus Labeo; species Labeo calbasu. The sequence goes on along the minus strand of JAHKKF010387582.1, from coordinate 1,516 downwards.
CATTTATAATCAACAGCCTGAGGTGGTAACCCTTCACAGATGCTTGTGTTGAAGTTCAATGTTAGGCATTCCATGCCTGTTTGAGATTGGTGATGACACTTTGTATAAAAGCACGTGTTCTGTTCTATGCAGGGGTTACATTTGAACAATGCTAGGCTGAATTAAAGGACCAGATGGCTACGGACAAAGCACAGGTATTGGGTGAATGTTCCAAGGTCCTGTTTTCCCTCAGATTAACCTCAGAACACATCTGCTTCCTGGTGCAGGGTGAGTGAAAGCACAGTCGAGCAGCTGTCCACCTCACTGAGCCGACCGGAGTGAACTGACCTTGAACATTTGACCGCAGTAAAACTAATCCTTAGATTATTTCAAGAAGCATTTGTCCATTTAATATCAGGATCTGTACTTTAGTAATCATATTTATGTATGTTAAAGATTTGCATGTCTGTAACTGTACATTATTATGCACATATTCCACCTACTGGTTTCTTCAAATTAAACTCATAAAACATTTAGTGACACTTTACATTAACATTAGTTAATTAGTTTGGTATGATAATGAACAATATTTTTTTTTTTACATCTTATTTTAATCTGTTATTATTAATTTAAAAATATTCATGATACATTAATGTTAACTTAAAATGTTCATCATACATAAATGTTAAAATATAAATAAAATGTTCAAATAAATGTTAAAAATATTCACATACAGTATGTATAAAAAATAACATTAGACATTTAGATAAATGATGTAAAATTATTTTCATACTGATATTGCATTAACTTTTTTATTAACAAATTGTTATTATCTATCATTTATATAATTAATATTTTGTCTTTTGTAATTTTTGCCACTAAAACACGTCATTTTGTTCTGTTTCATATATTTTGGTAACACTTAACAATAAGGTTCCGTTAGTTCATGTTAGGTAATGTATTAACTAACATAAACAAACAATGAACAATACATTTATGACAGTATTTATTCATTTTTGTTAACGTTAGTTAATGAAAATACAGTTGTTCGTTTTTAGTTCATGTTAATTCACAGTACATTAACTAATGTAAACAAGAACTTCTGATTTTAATAATGCATTAGTAAATGTTGAAATTAACATAGGGTTAGGGCTAGTTTTACAACTATAATAAATGTTGTGCAGTGTAAAAAACAAACAAACAAACAAACAAAAAAACCCCACAATTTGTTACCCTGCTGCCTTAAAATGTCAAGTTCAGTCAACTCACATAAGTTTAGTCAACTTGAAGTGTTAAGTTGTACCAAGTCACAGCTTAGATGCTTGAGTTAACTAAACTAAAAATTTGGTTTGTTAAACTTAAAAGTTGGGCTTGTTACCAAGCTGCCTTTAAATTTTAAGTTGAATCAACTCAATTATATAAGTTGTCACATAGTACAACTTAACATTTCAAGTTGACTAAACGTTTTTGAGTTGACTGAACTTAAAATTTTAAAGGCAGCCAGGTAACAAATTATTTTAAGTTGACTCAACAAATA